>CM055201.1:8295364-8352864 GCA_029224185.1 Karalla daura
AGTGAAACGAAGTGGGAGCTGCCTCCTCCCCATCGCTCATCCTCCTGTCAATCATCCTCCCACTAGACAATAGCACGGCATGGATGGTGGCTCCACTGGGGGGATAAACAAGGCTCTAATCCTGCTCCTCTCTCTCTCTCTCTCTCTCTCTCTCTCTCTCTCTCTCTCTCCCTCAGTGCTGTAAGCTGCACACGGGCCAGCCCGTCCTTTACTAATATGATTAAGCACCAGTGGGCGGATACGACATATGTGTGGTCCCAAAGTGAAGTACACCAAAACCTTTTTTTGTGATGAGTTCTCCCCTCAATAACTTCCAAAGAATGCACCAAAGTGTCAAAATTAATAAAGAAAAACCTCGGCCCAGGTCTGCACGATTTAAAAATAGAGAGAAAACAGGCCATCTGCCTCTTAGCATAGTGGAGCAGGGAGGATTAAATCCAGATTATGGCTGAGGCAAAATGTTGTGTGTGTCTGTGTGTTTGTGTGTGTGTGTGTGTGCGTGAGTGTGTGTAAGTGTGTGTATGTGTGTGTTGCTTGGCGTCAGTGTGTCCTTGGCTCCATAGTGAAGCAGCAGGTTAGCTGGAGAGCTACCACTGGATTTGACAGCTATAGGGAAGCAAAGCGGAGGGCACCAGGAGACTTTTCTCACCTACAAACCTCTTCTCGTCCTCGCCGAGTAAACAGACACACAACTCAACATGGCTTTCTTGATCAAGAGCATGATTGGGAACCCCCTGTCAGGAATGGGTCTCGGTGGCGGAGGTGACAAAGAAGAGGAGGCCACCCCCTCCGATCCAGCCAAAGCTGCAGGGATGACCAGGGAGGAGTATGAAGAGTACCAGAAACAGTTGGTGGAGGAGAAGTAAGTAAGACAACAACATGGACGCTTCTTCATGTCACTGGCCCTTTGTACGGAGAGAAACATGGCTGTTACAATCTGACCTTGACGAGCTGTTTTCCCCTGCAATCCAACCCCTCCATTCCCCACTTTCCCCCTGTTGCACCACACCCTACTGTATTTTCTGAATGTGAAACAAACACATGTTTATTATGATTCTATTTATCTATTTATCATTTTTACAAATGGTACACTGAGTTAGCTGTGGGATTTTGGTATGGAAGAGGTGCGTCTTTTGCTGAAGGTCACAGCAGACCGACAGTCGCACCATCATGGAGTTTCTACCCTCAATTTTCTGCATCAACAGCCCACCGAGGCTAAAGGTCGGGCTGGACGCAGATCAATAATCTCCCGTAATCTGTTTCTGCATCACAAACATTTATATGAAGCCGCATGAGAGACGAGCAGTTGCAAAAAAAAGAAAAAAAAAGAAAAATGGTGTTTTTATTTCATAGAAAATGCTGGAATAGCCCAAAAAAAATCACAGTTGTTTTTCTTCTGCTTTGAAAACTGTTTTAGGCAGCTGTTGCAAAGCACGCACTGACACATTTTATTTTTTCAGTATCTACTGAATATTTCTGTTCTTTCTTTAGATAAACACACTCTGCAGTCTGTCTGATTTGATGTGCATAAGTTTTAAGTGTTTTGTGTCATGTTTCTGCTTATGCAGAAAATTTCAGCCGCTGATTCTGAAGAAAACTGTATAAATATTCTATATTTCCTTGAAAATATAGTCACATTTGTACTTTTGGTGCTGCAGATTTTGCAGCATCCAGCAGATACAGTGAGCCTGCATTACATAACAAGATTAATCCAGTCCCACCAATCTAATGTTAGGGAAATGACTTCATTTGTTATGAAAAAAAAAACAAAAAACATGCAATCAAATGACTAGTGAACAGTGGAGTTCTAGTGATCAGACTACAGTATCAAATCCTGATCCTGATGTTGTGTTTCTCGGGTACTCAGTGATGCACCTATGTGATCTGCCTGCAGACAGCAAAGTGTTTTAACAAAGGCATAGTGTGTCCACACTGTGTGTGAGGCTGCTCAGTGTTGTTGTTCCACTGGAGTTTGAGTTGCAGCGTCTTGGCTTGATTGCAAATCTGCTTGACTCAGTCTGCTCCAATAATCCCATCTTTAATTGGCTGAGGGAAAGTACGTGAGTCTCGCCTGGAAAACACAGGAATGTAGAGACACCCGCGATGGGAGGCCCTGGAATAAACAGGTTCTGATTGGAAAAACTTCAGAAAATAGCTAGTATTATGTTTAACAAATAATAACAATTTGATGAGTTTTTGGCGAATCCTTACACAGATATAAAAGAACTGCACAGGCCTATATAATAAAACAGTAAAATAGAGTTACACTAATACACTAATAATAAACATTCAAATAATAATAATGTAATAGTGTAACAGTGTTTACACTAGCGAATACAAGAAAACTGGCACAGGTCTGTAAATGAACTCATTTTCAATTGACGACCTCGTTGTTTAAATCTAATGATTTTCAGGTGAGGTGCAGGGTAAACTGTTGTTTATCTGACCCAGCTGGTGTGTTTACGTGTACTGTACCACACTGGATTATAGAACAGCACAAGCAGAAAACAAACTGAGCCACTCCGGAGAATAAAATGAGTTGTCGTATAAATCAAAGTCCTGAGAAATCTGCTGAGACAAACAAGAGCTCACGCACACAAAAACAAGCCGTAAAACTCCACCTTGCTGGAATTTTCTTGCAGCCTTTACCTTTTTGTTTTCCAGGAAAGAGATTAAAGTCAATCATATTTTTACCTTCACCGTGACAATAATATTTTCCACTTTCATTGCAGGATGGAGAGAGATGCAGACTTCTTACACAAGAAGGCAGAGAGGGCCACACTCAGGGTCTGCCTGAGAGAAAAATACAGGCTGCCAAAGGTAAAGACCTTCAATCTGCACAGCTCCAGCCTCAGACTCATCTCATACCGAGATGTCAATAAAGTCTCGGCACTTGCAACACAAAAGCAAAACAGTTCACTCTAGCTATTTTGAAAACATTATTTTAATTTTCCTGTAAAGACTTGAAATAAGTCTTTGCACATAACACACTGCAGTGCAATTATATAAAGGTATATGGACATTTTGATCCACTAACACACAGTACTTCAGCTTCTCACATGAAGACATTTTGTGGATTCTAACAGCAAGGTTTAACTATATTTAGATCTATCCGATCTATCCGTGCTGACTCTTAAGTACAACTGTTGATTGATGTGTTGGGGCACTCAGTGGATTAGTGGTTGTCACTTCACAGCAACAAGGTCCCTGGTTTGATCAAATCCTCATCGGGTTTGCGTGGGTGTTCTTGGTTTGGTTCAAAAACATTGATGTTTAGGGACAATTGGACAATTGCACATAGGTGTGAATGACAGAGTGAATCGTGTGTGTGTGTGTGTGTGTGTGTGTGAGTGTGTGTGTGTGTGTGTGTGTGTGTGTTCTGGTGACCCGTGTAGGGTGTATTCCCTCTCTTAGCCTCATGTGCTATGGAGGTCGACCCGAGCAGACCCCCATGACACACTCAGCTACAAAGCGGTTGAGAGAGTGGCTGGATGGATAAATGTGTTAACACTGCGTTTCTAGATTATAATGTATTACATTTTACAGATTATAACTACTAAACAAAGAATGTTAAAGTCATCTGCTTTTAATTGGTGTGATGTACAATCTTAAAAACAGTCGTCTTAAAGGGTTGGTGCGTGCAGCTGGAACAACAGACCTCATGGCTGAGGTTGCCTTTATTTAACCACAGTCTCTGGCAGCCACAGCTTGGTCGACAGGAGGCGGAGGCGCTGCCAGTAGATTAGCACAAAAAGACGCTCAAACCACATCCTGGAGATGTTAGCCTATGTGTCCCGTATTGCACCTTGAGTCTTACAAAGCCAAATGCTACTGAGCAGATGACCCGGGCTCATTAGGGAGCACTGGACAGCGTGAACTGGCTTTGAGAAAGAGCAGCGGTCACTTTAGTGGAAGCAATCCGAGCCTTTGCACCATTTGAAAGGACCTTTAAAGGAAAATAAGCCGCAATGGAGGGAGAAAAAAAGGTATGTTGGGATTTTCTTAAAGTCGTCAAAGGATAAACACCAGTTGGAGCGTCTTGTAATCCTGTAAAGTATTCTAGAGGTGCAAACCTGACTGATTGATTAGCATTGTGTTTTTGTTACAAAAGAGGAAAAAAGAGAACGTTTCTGATTCACCAGTTCAAATCTGGTGTTTTTTTATCCATCTGAATGCAGCGGTGACCTTGGCTGCCGCAGACGTTTCTAATGGCCCTGTTGTTCAGTCTCCAGTTTGAACAATGAATGTTTTCTTTGTGCTCTTATTCTCTTAAACTGAACCTGTGCATATGGAGCACACTGATGACAATACCAGAGGGCTGTACTTATAAATCTAATTATTTTCCATAAATGATGTTTACATTGCATGCCAGCTTGAAAAAGAAGAACTGACAAAGCAATGTGTCTTTGTTGGAACTGAAATGGTAGTTTTTAGCGGGTTTCCAATAACAACGATAATGAACCTAGTGACATCCTGCATAATTGATTCTTTTCCTTGATCTAGCTGACAACACGCACACAAACAAAAGCTATGATTATCAAATTATATTTTAATGGTACAAGTAACATTAGAACATCAACAGGGTGCTGGAGCTGTTTGTCTAATGGCATTAGAGTCTCGTGCAACGTTATTGAAGATATCTTTAGAGTATCAAAGGGATTCAGAGAGGAAAGGCTAAAGCAGGACTCAGATAATCCCTCAGATTGACGCTTAAAGTAGTCACAGTGGAACCTATTGCATGACAAGTCCGGATATTAAGTGATTAGACTGAGTTTGAGGGAAAAGGCTTCAAATTGACCGTGGACAGTCGAGTCAAACTCCAGCCCGTGATGCAAAAAATATAGAAAACAGGAAGCAGAACATCCTCGAGTGCAGAGACTTCAAAGTGGATTAAGGACAAGCCCAGATTTCATCAATTAGTTTACTTCCCTACGTGACTTCATTTAAGGAGAAACGTGTGATTATTTAAAGGACAGCCAATAGACTTGGTCTGTATGATTTTAATCATATCCTCTGATGGTCAAACCGTGGGCCTTTGTTAGATCTGAGCGCAGCAGTGCGAAGATCTACAGTGTGGTGCTGAAATGAGGAAGGCAGGCAGTGTGTTAATCCTGTGAAAAGCCTTTAAGTCTGCTTGTAGGTTGTTTACCTCCACAGACAATGTTTAAATGGAATAAATATACTGTAAAGGTTGCACATTGCACAACACGCTTCATTTATCTATAGTGTAAAACATCAAGACGCAACATAACGGGATTTTTTTAAATGAATGCTGCAAATTCAAGAAAATTAACAATCTGCTCCATGTTACAGTCCATACAGTGACCTATTTCATGTGCCCAAGCTCTGTCAACCAAAAACCAGTAGTAACGCTTTGTAACTTGGTGGATGTGTGTAAAGTCCTCTGTCTGTTCTCATCACGTTTTTTCTGTCCTTGTGCTTGTCTCCTGCAGAGCGAGCAGGATGAGAACATGATTGAGATGGCCGGGGACGACGTGGACGTGCCCGAGGAGCTGCTCAAGATGGTGGACGAGGACGCCACGGAGGAGGAGAACAAGGACTCCCTCATGGGCCAGTTTCAAAACTTGCAGAACATGGACATGGACCAGCTGAAGGAGAAGGCGTCGGCCACCGTCACCGAGCTGAAGAGCAAAGCAGAGGAGAAGTGCTCCGTCATGTGAGAGGGGAGAAGACGAGGAAGAGGGGAGGAGAAGAGGAGAGAGGAAAATGTATGAATTTCATCACATCCTGGGAATCTGCAGAGTGAGCCGTGTTAATAAGTCTAGTGTCCTGTTACACTGCAAAGTATTCACTTTTATTGTCAGCACTAAAAAACAAAAAAAACAAAAAAAAAACAACAACAACAACAAAGCCTGGACACAGCCTGCGTTATCTGAAGCTTAAAAGTTCCCCCTGTTAGTTTGGGTAGTAATTTAATCATTGCAACTAACTGAAAATGTTTTGAATTAAGACCTGGGTGCCCCGCCTCTACCCACCCTTGGCCATTTTCTTTAGTTTAATTAGCTAGAAAAGTAATTTTCCGGTTAAGTCTTGCTTTTGATACACGCCACAAGACGTTTCCAAATGCCGATCGTCTATGATCACGTTCACCTTTTTTCTCTGTTTGTTGTGAACTGGGACAGTTGAGTCTCGAAAGGTGATTTACGTCAAATCAATAACAACATGACAGGACTAAAAAAATACCTTATTTAAGTTTTAAATTCAATCCTATCTCAATGTTTCAACTTCCCTT
The DNA here is from genome assembly GCA_029224185.1 of Karalla daura. Lineage (NCBI taxonomy): Eukaryota > Metazoa > Chordata > Actinopteri > Chaetodontiformes > Leiognathidae > Karalla > Karalla daura. The sequence continues at coordinate 8,301,618 of CM055201.1, forward strand.
TGGGTTTGCTGGTTATTCTAGTTTTTTTGTATGTGTTGTTTCATTTAATTTCGATATTTAGATTATTCTTGTTCTTCGGTGTTATTACAAAGCAGACAATCTTCTTGATATGTTGACTTTTATTTTGTCCACACACACATTTAAATCATAATAAACGGTTGAGCTGGACACATTTGCAGAGACTTGCAGATTTGCACAAATCACAATTTATTCCGTCAAAAAAAACCCCACTGTGTACATAAACTGATGAAATATATGGAGGTGTATAATTTAAACTGAAAAAAACAAATGTATTCTTCAAATAAAGATGTATATTGAATACATGAAAAATGTCTGCATGTGTTGTTAAACTGTGTTAAACTTCACAGCTCAGTCATTTCCACAGATACAAATATCCATTTCTACACTACTAGCAAGATGCTAAGTTATTACGTTGAACTACCTGACTGGGACAGACATCTTGTTTGCTCACACTGTCAGAGGTATTAAATTAAAGTAAGTTAAGTATTAAATTGCTCATGTCAAATCCTTGGTGGCTTTCAGAGTGGTCGGCCACACAGATATTCTGTTGTGCAACTATTAACATTCAAGATTAACTCCAATTAATCCAATCTACCTGAATCAGGGCTAATGCAGTGAATAAAGAAAAAGGTCTTAATTTAATTGGGCATTATCCAAACACTTGTTTGGGACGATTAGGCAGAACGAGGGGGAGGAAGGAATCCTGAACATTCAGAGTTTCACATGGACACAATTTTAAACGGCTGTGGATTTATAAAGTCTGGAGATTACCACCTAATAGGATCAGCAGAGCCAAGGTTGTCAGCCTCTGCCCCCTCTCTCCGTCTCTTTATCTCTCTCTCTCTCTCTCTCTCTCTCTCTCTCTCTCTCTCACTGTCTGTCTCTCTTATCCATCTATCTATCTATTTATTTATCTGTCAACTGATGGAAGTATGAAAATGAAAATGTAGATTAAGTCAATGGCTAGCAGGCTAGCTAGGCTATACAGTCTGATTTATACATAGGTGTGCTGTAAGGAAGAAAACCTTTCAGACCAAAGAACAAAAAACAAACTATGCACTGAACTTGCGTTATGTATATACATCTATTGGTCCATTATTATTCTTGCTTTGTACCATAGCAGTGTCACAGGGGTCTATTAGCTGCTGACTGTCCCCAGGACACAGAGGGAGAGGACAGGGACCAGTCACCAGTCCATCGTAGGGCACAGACAGACACACCATTCACTCTCACACACACAATTAGGGCAAAAAAAAACTCAAAACCTCAAGTTAGCAGTCTAAGCGAGAAGAGAAGTTTAAGCATTTTAAAAAGTTGAGATTTCAAAGAATGTATTCACAAATTAGTGGCGCAATAATTCGCTGGGAGTAATAGATCATTGAACAGTTGAAATAGTTGCATTAGCTGAAAGTAACCACTAGCTTGGAAGCTTTTGGATAAAAGTTAAACTAGTTCCCTCAAACGATTGAAACAAGCCTAATTAGCTAAAACAACAATAATAATAATAATAATAATAATAATGGGCTCACAACACAATCATTAGATAATCATTAAACAATATGTTAAAAGTAGCCAGCTAAATAATGCACTGACAGTTAAACAGTGTGTTAGCTGAAAGCTCACAAATTAGCTAAATAGACAAACAGTTGAAATGGCTAGAAATAGCTTCACATTTATCAAGCAGCAGAGCAACAAATAGTCCCCAATGGTAAACTAACTCTTTAAAGTTTCAGTTGCTCATTTATATGATTTAAGAGTTCATAGAATTTTCTAATTTTCTGGCTAACTGTGCTATTGTGAACTCATGAGGTTCACCATATTTATTCATTCATCCTTTGCCTGCGACATTCAAGGCCAGCTGCTGACTGCCATAAGAACCAATGAGAAGGAAACTGCAGTGCATCTTCTCTCCACTGATCAAAATATTATTGACAGAACAGGAAGGACACGGGTCGATTTCTGTGTAGAGTTGTGCATGCTCTCACTGAGTGTATGAGGAGAGTTACCTCTAAAAAGTTTTTTTTCATACGCTTGTGCCGCCTCCTAACTTTTCTGAGCTGATTAAGACGGTGCTCATTTAGTATCTCTGACCCCCCCCTCCCTCACCCGGGCAAACAAAGGATAAGGTCACCTTCTGTAATTAGGAAAAGCTAAATAGTTTTAGGGGTTTTAACTCTTTTGAGTAAAATAATGTAATCCCCTTAAGGAGGATTAGCACACTGCTGTCAATCTTTGTTCGCTGGTAAGTGGTCATAGCCCAAATTTGTTATTGTTTGGGCTTTGTTCCCCTCTTTGACTCGACACCTACAGGAAACTGCTTAAAGAAACTCAAGCACGTAGTTAAAGTCCGGCTTGTGGCTCATTAGCACATGATTGAATCGATTTCTAATGGACCAAGGAAATTGGTATAGTTCCATCCACCCGTTATCTTAACTGCTTTATACACACTGGTGTCAATAGTGTCATAATGATGCACAGTAGCACAGGTGCCTGTTTCCAGCACACATAGGTAAACACAGGGAATACACCCTGAACGGGTCATCAGTCGATTACACCACACACACACACACACACACACACACACACACACACACACACACACACACACACACACACACACACACACACACACACACACACACACACCAAGTGTCTCCATTTGACCTAAACATGCATGAATTTGAACTGTGGGAGAAAACAGGAGAACTGAGAAATCCCCTAACCATAACCCAGACTTGGGAAGAACATCCAGATTCCAATAAGAGAGACTCTTGGTCCGACTGGAGTCTGAAGTCCTTGTCACTCTGAGGCGACAGCACTAACCACTGTTTCACTCACACCTAGAGTTCATTACAAAGCAAGCATGGGTCTTTTTTTCCTAAAGGTTTAAATGAAATATCTGTCCATTTTGGCAACAATGTATTTGACGCTTTGATTAAATATTAAGCTGTCATCTTGCAATCCCCATCCTGACCAAAAAAATCTTGTAATTATGATTTTGTTGTACCTTAATCTGTGGGCCCTAATCTTCCTCCCTTTTTTTTACACAGCCTGACATGAACATGACATCTGGAGGAGTGGAAAGATGGTTTTAAGATTTATGTAAGTCGGTTTAGGGCCAGCACTGACTGATGCACTTGAGGATGAGGAGGAGGACGAGGAGGAGGAGTTAGGGAGGTGGTGCCTTGTATGGGCGCATAGTTACCCCCTTAAATCCAGGGCCAAATCCAACAGGAGGACATCCCCCTCTCTTCAGAAGGGTCCCACTACTTTAAAAAGCCCCCTCATCTGAGGATCCTACACATCTACTGAGCAGGACAGCTGCGCGTGTCTGAGGCAGAAGATCTCTCTCTCTCTCTCTTTCTGGACTTCTTCAATCCATCCATCCATCCACCCCACCACCACCACCACCACCACTACCATCGACCAATGTGGCTTCTCGGATCCTCTTCCCAAGTGATGGATGAGCGCCTGTCTCCGTCCGGACGCTCGGCCCAGGGTCCGGGGGAAAACCCTGCCACAATCCACAGCATCGAGGCGATTCTGGGCTTCAAGGAGGAGGACAGCATCTTCCACAAATCAGACCAAAGATCAAAGAAAGCGCACCCGGCGGAAAGTTTTGACAGTAAGTAGGGGCCAGTTTCAACGCGAAAACGATCCCTAACTGGTGCGAAACTTGAGCGCAACAGAAACACTCGGTACAGAGATACGTGTTACTAGATCACATGGCTGATGTCACCAAATTACAACTCATTAGTCGCTTGGAGATCGGCGTCGCTTCTTATTTGTACGTAAACTGTCTCAACTTTACTCGGAGCAACTGGAGGCAAAAGTTCAGAAATTAGCAAATCCATAAAAAAAATAATCACATTGGTTTAATAGATGGCCACAAATCTACGGGAGAAAACAACGGAGTGGTATTTTATTGGAATTGGGCGCAGCTTGTTTTATTTTTGCGCAAAATTAGACCGGAGGCAGAAGTTCCGCAGAAATGAAATAAATAAAAATACAGAAAAGATCGAACTGGCCAAACAGATCACAGTGCGCCACAAATTTCACCCTGACAACCTCAGTTTAGTGCCGCTTTATTTATTTTATTTTTTTTATTTTTATTGCGCAAAACGCAATCTGGAGCCAAAAGATCCACAGCGACGAATAAGTAAACAAGAAACAATCGCGTTTGTGAAATAGATTACATAACCCAGCCACAATTTGACTGCTGTACGCAAATTTCAACTTTACAAACACATTGGCTTGAGTTTGGTGCCATTTCTCTTACTTTCGCGCAGAATGTTTCAACTTTGGACAGATTTAACTTTCAGTGAAAAAAAACGTGACCTATATATTGGTAAATAATTATAAAAATTAGTAGATAACTTTCAAAATAAACTAAATCTGATTCATGTGCACTTTTTTTTAACTTGAACCAACTTTTCCTGACTGATGTTGCGCAGGCGTGTGTGTGGAGGCTCCGGTGTGTCCCGACTCCCCGGACAGAGATGGGAAACTGTCGGACGATGAAAACCCCAAGAAGAAGCACCGTCGCAACAGGACCACCTTCACCACCTTCCAGCTTCACGAGCTGGAGAGAGCTTTCGAGAAGTCGCACTATCCGGACGTGTACAGCAGGGAGGAGCTGGCCCTGAAGGTCAACCTGCCGGAGGTCCGAGTGCAGGTCGGTCCCCTCCTCACCCACACAGACCCACACAGACCGACTCCCAGGCCTGCAGGCATGCGAGGGCGACACATTTCAAGCCCATTACCGCAGGACAGAAATACACAAACCCCGAAACATCAGTATATAGCGTGTCACACATCTCAGCTATGTATAATCTTTTTTACTGTATTATAAAAACACACTGAAGGTAATTTCCCTGCAAAAATGTAAGAATCAATAATCATTATTGTCGTTCAGAACATAAAACGAAATTTTGATTTTGAGGAAAAAAATAATAATACAATTGAAAAAATAAATCACATTTCACATCCAGCACTTAGCCAGTCCATGAAGATCACATCCTGAAATCCAAACATTTTCCTCTTTACAGTTTTATTTTCGGTAGGTCATACCATAATTTGTTAATGTGTGAACTCATTTGTCACATTTTAATTTTTCCCATTAACCATGCATGGCATCACGCCTACCACTCCTGCTCAGCTTGTTCAGTATCAAAAACAAATACTACTTTACAAAATATGTACATGTTTCAGTTTTGGCCTCTTGTTTTAATTTCAAAACTTAGAGAAATTCCTCATTGATTGCATTGATACATTGCTAAGGAATGGGAACTGTTTTAAAGTGTTAAAAGTTTTCAAGTTTTCAAAATCATATAAAATGTTAAATTTCATGAAGAATATCATTTTTTGTTGACTTAATTTAGCAGACGCTTTTATCCAAAGTGACTAACATAGGAGAAAGGAACATTCACGTCACAAAAGAGACCATTGTGTAACTATAAATATTGCCTCATCAAGCTACCAAGAGCCAGTAGTAAGACAAGGGTGAGGAGAGGGAGAAATAAGGACTGTGCCAGGAGGGAGGAGACACTGAGAAGATATTTTTTGTGTTTTTATTCCTTTGCTGCTTTAGGCCTCTGAATAAGCCTCTCTGGTAAAGATGGGCATCCTCAGGGATAGAGGACTAAAGTTTCCACTGCATCAAGCTGAAAATAAAAATCCTCCTCTTTTGTCTCTTTAGGTGTGGTTCCAAAACCGGCGGGCCAAGTGGCGTCGGCAGGAGAAGCTGGAGGTCAGCTCCATTAAGCTCCAGGACACCTCCACCTCCTCCCTGCTCTCCTTCAGCCGCTCCCCCGGCAGCTCCTTGGGCTCCGGGCTGCAGCTGGAGCCCTGGCTCTCCACCCCCATCACCACCTCCACCTCCCTGCAGTCTCTCCCAGGCTTCATCACAGGCACGCAGGGCCTCCCGGGGACTTACACCCCTTCTCCTCCTCCATCCATGCCCTCGTCCCTGCCGACCTCCTTCCTGGGACACAACCCTCACCTGCCCCACATGGGCTCTATCTGCCCCCCACCCCCCGTGTACCAGTGCTCGGCCGATCCCAGGAACTCCAGTATTGCCTCGCTGCGGCTGAAGGCCAAGGAACACATTCAGTCTATGGGGAAGACGTGGTGATGCTGAGTGGAGGCTTAACGTGGACCCTGAACGCATCCTTCTGCATCTTTACAGAAACTTTTTATCCTCACGCTGAAAGGATTTTCCATTTGCAAGACTCAAATCCTGAAGTCCGGGATTGATTTCCTCCTTGTCACTCCTTGGGACAACACTTGAAGCAGTATGTAAGAAAAAAAAAATCAAATGGTTTAAACAAATGTTTTAATGTGCTTCTAAGTGTATGTTCGTTAATGCTTTTGTCAACAGCTGTGACTGTGTGGAGGCTAAAGTCAATAAAAGGCAACATCACCAACAAAGATTGTAATAAGATGGAATATATTCGCATCACCACTTAAAACTGCTCTTACAGCTGCTAAATGCATCATAACCCATTTTTTCATGTTTGTTTACTGCTTTTAAGAGGTAAATAATGAGACTTTATGAATAAAGTGTTGCACTTCTAAGCAGTCGACTGAAGATCCGTCACCCTCACTGTGAAATTCCTGTAAAATATGAAACATGAAGACTGATGAAATGCTGTTTTATACTCTTCCTCCTCCTTTGCAAGACGTGTTTACTGTTACACCTCATTCAGCTCACCCCTGCAAATATGTTGACCCATCGGTATTTATTCTGCTTTAGTGACTGAAGAACTCCTTTGACTCACTTTCCCTGATGCTGGTCATTGATTTTCATCGTCAAAGATTTCACAAATGTGATTACTGTCTGCATACAATAAACATTACATGTAAAATCGACAGACTAAAATTGTGGTTGCTCACATTTGCCTCGACAGTTTGTCACGGGATTAATAGATTTGTTTGACAGAAGTGCTGGGAATCTGGCTAATGTTTTACCTTCATGTACAAACATCTGCTCAGCAGAGCTATATGAAGCTGAACCTACGGTAATCATGTAGTGTTCACTACAGCACCCCTTAGTGGTGGACCTTGGAAACATTTTTCAGAGAGAAAAAAATACATCCAAAAAGCAAAACTGGTGATTGCGATCAATTGTGTCCAACTCGTTTTTATTATTTTTTCAAACAAGGACGTCGCTGTCATGTATGCATGGCATACTGCACATCCCATATTTGGATCGACTCCAGGCTCTAAAGTGTGTGTGTGTGTGTGTGTGTGTGTGTGTGTGTGTGTGTGTGTGTGTCACATGCCTTGTCCAGGGTCTATTCTGTGCCTTTGTCTTATGTGTGCTGGAGATTGGCACCAGCAGACCCCCACCATTCTGTTTAGTTACAAAGGTAAGATAATGGATGGAGGGACGAATGAATGGTAACCTGCAAATAGAAACGTCTAAAACTCTGCAGGTCACAGATCATGCCGCAAAATGATCTGTCTGCACGATTTCCAGATTCATCCAAGACATTTTAATCAAACCATTAAAATAGTTAAAGAATAGAGAGTGTTATGAACAGGAGGCTTCAAGTTCCAGACTTCCTCTCTCAGTTTTACAGAACGAATTTATCAGCCCACTTGTTTCCTCCTCATTAGCTCCTGTATAAACTTTAGCCCACTGGCTGCTGGGATTAGACTCATAATGACAGGGTGAAAGTGGCTTGTTCCTCCATTGTTCGCCAATCATCCGTGACAAATGAGGGACAGAGACACACAAGGGAAAAACTTTCCAATGGCTTTAAAGAAAAACGATGCGTCACCAAGTTGTCTCAATTAGCATTTCCCATTGTCTGTCCACCCATGAGGGCTAATAAAAATGCCCATCACAATTATCAGTCCATTAGAAGACACTGCGGTGTGTTTGAATTCAGTTGTTCTGACTGGGAAAATACAGCATCCAATATCACAGCAAACTGCTTTTGCTGGTCTGTCAACATCGCTTGTTGTGATCGCTGCTTCCTCAAAATGGAAAGCAGAGATGCTGTAGAGTAGATTATGTGCGCCATCTTGTGGCGAGAAGTGGTTACTGTGGAGTGGCATGGTATTATTTCTCCCTACCAACTGTGAAAGTGTGCCGTGCAAAGCAGGGTTAGACATCCACAATGCAGTTATAACAATGTTAAATTTATTTCAACCCACTTAACAACAATATAATGTTGGTCTGTTCTGTCGTCAAACTGCCGCAAATTGGAAATGAGAACTTACGCATTAAAGAAACTGCATTGAACGGTTCTGGCAAGTTCTCCGAGCAGAAACAAAACGAACAGTGTGGATGTGTGGTTACAGAGTACACGTCCAGAACAATATGTGTATTCACTCAGGCGCTGTCATCGTCTTGCAGTTTCAAAGCCAAAAGACGCAGCTCTGACATCTGTAAAGCAATGAGAAAATAAATAGGTCACCTTGCTTCAAAAATGCTAAAAACCAACAGCGAGGTTTAAGGACAGAGCCGAACTCCAGGGCACCGACCTCTCTGAGATATTTGTCTCTGTCCTCTTCTCTCCAGCCACTGCGCAGCCCGAGAAGGCGCTGGGCGATGAGTGGCTTCGTCTGCTCTTGGTCGATCTGTCTCATCAGAGCCTGCAACAGGCGCTCATAGCTGCTCAGCTCCACAGGCTCGGCCGTGTCTGAGGGTGTGAGGTAGTCAGTGTCTGTCTCCTGCGGCTCCGGCAGCCTCTCGATGCTCTTCTTCCCCATCAAATGACCTGAGAGGTTAGGGCATAATGGGGTGAGAAAGAGGGGAGCTTAAACCGACGCTGTGATGGGCTTTAATTAGTTGCTTCAGCTGTGAATAAATAGATTAATATAGTAATAATAATAATAAAATATTGAGCTTGTATAGTGTTTTGTGAGGACAGAACACTTCACAGAAAAAGAGGACATAGATAAACAATCAGCAGACAATCACAAAACACTGGGTGACTGCCAATAAAGTACACATAATAAATATAAGATCGACCCTTTCACGACAGTGCAAGTCTGAAAACAATCAAATTCAGCTTTCCTATTTAAATGTTTGATATTACACTGAAATCTTATAATCCTTTATATTTGCAAACATCTCCAAAAGAAACAGAAAATGTTTCCTTTACTGGACCATAGTATATGTCAGACAAATATTACTGCCATTGTTTGAAAAAGTATGTATTACCCCCTACTTGTTAATAATACGTAATTTAGATTAGACCTTCCTCATTGTACCTTACACTACATTATACTGTACAAGTTTACACTTTCTGATAAATACCGTTAATACCTGCACTATATCCAATGACAAAATAGAGTTTAATTTAATATATACAAAGAGTACCCTTTAACCGATAGGATATTCATGTTTTCAGTCTGTTTTGTTCCATCATCACCAATCCCACCCTCAATGGTGCATGTTTCAAAGCATGCTAATCTACATTAAAAACACAGAAATGCTAGATTGATTTTTAGCTGTTAAAATGTGAAGTCTCTCTTACCTACAGCCCAGTGGTTTCCTCGCGGGTACATCTTTCCCACAGCAGCTGCAGGACTGTCAGAGCAGTGCAGCACACAGGGTAATGAAGCCAGGATGATGAAGACTGGCCACACTGGTCTGCAGCTCCCTGCACACCACATGCACACTCCGCCCATGCTGGCAGGGGGAAAAATTATCAGGTATGAAACAGCGCTGTACGTAATCCTCAAATGCACTTTACTAGCTTTCGCTCTAACTTAAAAAAACCCCAGCAACACCATCATCTCTCGTTTATTGCTGTTGCAAAGTGAGGCTTGCAGAGAGAGGGAAAATGTGAGCGCTCCAGCTGCTGAAGTTACACTCCTGGCTGTGGCTTTGATGGAAATGCCTTATGATCAAAGTTAAATGCCCCTCCTGATACAGCTGTGCGTCAGCACTCGGTTTTTAAAAGTGGCCCAGGATGAGAGAGCCCTGGTGACAAATGATCATCAGTGGCCTGTAATTATTGGCTCATTGCTTCATCATTGTTTGCCCAGAAGAGTGCGGGGCGATGGCAGGAGGTGTCAACGTCATTTCACAGAGATGGACGTGTCTTAAGAGTAATTGCTTCCGCATAGCGCTCATATCCTTTCAAGTTGAGCAGGGTAAAAAGTATAGTTTTTATTCATCATTAGGAGGGGAAAAAAACACTCAAAGTACGTGGGACTCAAATTAGTCACGGCCCTCAGTGGCCTCTTTGTGAGGTGTGATTACATTATGGTGATTACATTATTACAACACCGAGCATGTTTCAGAAAGGTGAAGTGATTGAGGTTGTTTTTTTTGCTGCTGCTGCAACTGTTCAGTCACAACCAATGACATGTTAACGTTGGAAATCAATCCAGAATATCTTAAAAGACAGCTGAGACAAGAAGGGAAATGCGAATTTGAATATAATTGTATTTATTTAGCATTTGTGGTCCCTTAAAATTGCACTTTTAAGGGGACCTTAAATGATTAGATGGAGGCTGCCTCAGAATTGCTTCAAGTGCAATTTTACAAGCCCATTTAAACTATGATTTTTGGTGGGCAAATATTACAGTCCATTTCTACACAGATCAGTTTCATGCTTATCTGGCAACACTGTGTAGCCAATTGGCTGCCTTGCTAGCCACTCACATTGATGATCGCGTGACTTTACAGTCATTCCTAAAAAACAAAGCTTTAGCCACTTTTTCCAGCGGTAACTGGGGCAAAACCACAAAAGAGCGACCATACATCCAGTCTTGCATGTTTGAGCCAGAATCAGATGACGGATCAGATACTGAGGAAGAACCAGGGGTGCAGACATTGCCACTTCACTGAAAACTTTATCAAACTACTGCCTCGGAGTAACTAGTCTTCTAAGACTAGCAAGTGAATCAAAAATACAATAGAAAACTCCTTTAATAGAGATTTACTTGGGCACCTCTCACAAAAATACCCCCCTAAAGTAACATTTTTTTGACTGTTGGGTTAGTTAAACATGTCCTTTTGCTACAAGCACCGCTCACGCTCTCATACCTAATCAGTTTTTTGTAAACTGTTTTCCGAGCAGAGGAAATGACGCAGAGAAGTAAAGAATTAAGAGGTCATTAAACACGACAACACGGACGACAATGATGACTATTTTCGCCGCGAACAACACCTGCCGGGAGCTCAGTTACACGAACGTGACAAAGCCGCATGCGTATCATTTATCAGCACAGTTCATTAAAGTATATTGATCACTGTGGAAAGGTCCACAGAGTAAATGAAGCAGTCCTCAAACACAGCGAGGCTGCCCATGTGACGGTGTGGGCGCCCGTGTGAAATTCTCATACTTGACTGATCCCTTTCATGGCCGTATTGACAGACATATTGCAGCGAGAAGTGAATGTACGAGGACAGATAAGGAGTCCACGCAGGGAAGTAACATTTTGTGCTGAAAAGGTTGAAGGTTTCCTCTGGGTATTGTCAGGTCCAAACCCAACAAACCCACCCACTGCAGGATGTTGGAGAGCCGCCCCAGCTCATAATGTATCATATCCTCGTGCCAGGGCTGACCTTAACAAAACAGGATGAGTCAAAGGGCACCAGCAGGTAAGACACACACAGCAGTGCCACCTGAGATATTTGTTGTTTTGCTTTTATGCGAGAGAACATGTTCCGGCGTAAGATCACATACCAAGAAAATGCCTAAAGAAATCACGAAATTCCAGGAATGCGAGCTGAACTGGAAAATACAGTGAATGAGTGGTTAGCGCTGTTCATCCTACAGGATGTGCACTGGAGCAAGGGTCCAGTAGACCCCTGGGAAACCATTAAGATACAAAGTGGATGATGACGGATGAATGGATGGATGAACTCTACCACTGTAATGAGAGCAAAATCATATGTAATCATACCTATAAAGAGTGTTTCTGTCAACCCTAAATGTAATGATACATAGGAATATATAAAATCCAGCTTTGTAGTGCAGAGCAAAGGCATGAACTTGGACCTGAACTACCACCCTACTGAGAAGCCGAGCAGTTTTCAATTATTAACCCATGACTCACAAAGAGCCTCTCAAGACTGATTGCCAGCACTTGATCGGCTGCACTCCACTGAAAATACTTCAGGCTCAACAATTAAAGCAAAAAAAAAAGTTGTTTGGAAAGTGATTTGACTGAACAACGAAACATCAACCAGAATCAATCAAAAAAAGAGTAAAAGATCCAAATACTGATAACCAGTGTTTTGTGACATGGGTCGATCAATAGACTGCCAAAAAGAGAGCGGGGCGTTACAACAGCAGATGGCACTGTTGGGGCAATTTAAAGAGCACTCTCATAACATTATTTAATTCTGAGACATCTCTTGATATGAAAGCTTCACTCTTTCACCAAATAAACATTCATGCATGATCATCAAGTAAGCATGAAACGACATAGCTCATTCATCCAAGCGTCCTCCCGACTGTAATAGTAGTAATGATGCTGATGATAAAGTCACGGTAATGGTGCACGTTTCCTTGTGCTAATTCGCTATGTTTCACGCACGACAAAGTGAGCGAGCGGTGACCTCACGCTGGAGCCCTCTCTGGCTTCGAGCAGCGCAATCTACTTTCTATTCATTCTTTTCAAATGTCAAACTTGTGAAACATTAAGTGTTATGATTGGCGGTGTCATGAGGATAATAATACCGGCTTTATGAAGAGTGGACATTTGGAGGAGGGCTCTCAGTGCCAGGGTTTCAATTAAGAAATGGATGGCTTGCCGTTGTGAGGTCTTTGCCGTTTGTCACCGTTTTGGCTGAATCACCTGGCAAATGCAGATTTTCAAAGGTAGCGCCGGGAAACATTTCGCTTCACTTTTCATCTATAAAGACCAAGACAAAATAAGACCTTTTGGTTCTCTTCGCGCAGAAGTCCACATTGGAAAGTGATTTGCTTGCAGGTCAAAGAAATTGATCCCATCTATTTTTTCCTCTTCAAGATCAGATGAAGCATCTTGCTCCACACTCCACCTACTGTGCGCTGGCTCCAGCAGCCCGCCATGACACCACTGGGTGCAAAGTTGGTAAGACGATGGATGGAAATTTCAAGATTATACTAGATTTTAAGTTTTATTTTTTTGGCTGAACAACATGAATTTGGAGTGACTCGCCCATGAATACAGGTGCACAGTGAGGAGATTTCAACAAAGAAGACGATGCAAAGGTAAAATCTCCTTGGCTGGACATCCAGTTTCATTTTCAGTCACAATGTAATTAAATGGAACCTAAAGACAACCTCCTTCCCAACGAGGCCGCGTCTTTGTTATTGTTCATAAAGGATCTTACGGAGACAATAGGTATCACACGGTTAAAGTGCGATTAAAATACTACAAATAATGGAGGGATGAATAGATGAATGATACTAATCTAAATATGTTTATACTGGGTGATAATGCAACAACTGTATTTTAAAATGTTTCTAGCAAAACGCCGTAAGCTGAATTGCATTTTTCCTCCTCTCTTACATGTTTGAGTTTCATCTCTGTGGCGATAGAATCAAACGAGCGCATCTTCAACAGGAAATTCAGGAACGTGACGAGGAGAGCGGCTCCTCTTTGCTGCTTCCCTCCAAGCCGACATCAATGGAGACAGCGTGACATCATGTGACCGAGCCTCTGTTCGGGGTGGGGAGCGCAGCAACCTCAGCCTCTTTGCCTGCACTGAATCTGTCACACCGTAGAGAGGCAGGAGCCACCACGAGGGCCTTTTATCATACATATCACATGCACATGTGCGACTGCCTGGCAGTGTGTGAAATGCATTTGTGTTTGTCTGGTGAATAAATCTGGCACACTCCATCATAATGAGGGCTAATTGGTTCATGCTGCAGCTCTGGGGGGCTCTGTCAGATGTATGCAGGACTGGTAGCAGGCCTTACTCAGCGTAAAGCCTCTCTCTCTCTGCACTCTACCAGGTAGGTTATGAAATATCTAACTTGACTGTTTTATCATATGCTCTTCAATGTGACATCACCTTTTTTTTGTCTTTGTTTCGGTTGCCATGTTGTCAGAGTTATTTCTCTGTTTTTTTCTGTTTGCATGTGGCTAAACGATTAATCAGATCAGGCTAATAATGCTCATGTTTGCCTGGGAGAAGCAGCGCAGCCTGTTTGCGTGTGGGCGACTTCACTGCTGCCGTTACGTCACAGTCTGATTCTGAGTCTTTTCTCTCATTGTCAGTTGTGCATTGTGTGCATGCATGCGGTATTGCCTTTGTGGTATTTCTTTTTCTTCGTCAATTTGCGATTCTATATGAATATTAGCCACAAGATGTGTTGACCTTGGCATACACAGCAGGTGAACAGGAAGCCAGGCCTCAGCCAGGGCTTTGGCTATTTATAGATTCTGCCATTAATATATAATGTGCTACCCTCAAGGAGACTTGTTTATCAGCACAACCTAAAGCCATTCGATCTGATGTGGCTATGCAATGGCACAGGCCGAAAATATGAACATATTCAAACGCTATTATCCTCCTCTCCTGCTCATTTTCTCTGCTTCCTCTCCATCTCCCCCACCTCCCTCTGTCTCCGTCTCCCTCTCTCTCTTCTTTCTCTGCACCAGCTGCTGCTGCTGCTCCAGAGCCAGAGTGAAGAGTCCCCTCACCCCCCTGCACAGGCAGAGACAAAAGGCCTGATTCGCCCGCTGAACACTGCCCCCTTCTCCACCCGTCCTCTCATGCACAGCCGTAGAGGTGGAGGTGGTGGTGGTGATGGTGCCGGGGGCTTCGGGAGCAAACGAGGCCTGGACTGGGACTAAAACCTAGGACTGTCACAGTGAAGGAGAGTGGGAAGAGAGGGAGGGAAGGAGGAGGAGGAAGAGGAGGAGGAGGAGGAGGAGGAGGAGGAAGAATGGGGGCTGGAATGGTTGGGGCTGAGTGAAGGCAGGTGCTGAGGCCTCTACAGGAAGACTGATTTTTCCTGAATATCTCAGAGTGGGGAAAAAAGGGTATGCCACATTTACCTCTATATATGCATGAACTTGCATGTTTATGTTTATGTGTGTCTCTGTGACTGATAATGTGGGCAGGGGTGGCATCTGTTGAATGGAAATCTGTAAGGGAGGTGCATGCCTGGGCCTGTGTTTGCCCCTGCCAGAGGGTCTGTGCAGGGCTGTTGTTTCTTGCAATCTTTGCACTGAGAGTAATGGCTGCTGGGGGCTGCATGCAAGTTTGTAGCTTTCAGAGCGTGTGTCTGAGGGTGAAAGATAAAGGAGACCCAGGCTGAAAAGCAGGCCAAGGAACCAGGACTATGCCTTCAAAGCCATCACTTTTACCTACATGCTTCTCCTGATTGTATATCCATCATCAATCATCACTTTGCACATCATTTTAGTTCAGGTTTCATGATGTTCAGCCTTTTCTTCACATTGCTGTATCGAGGTAGCTGCTCACCAATGCACCATCTCCTTATGCATCATTCTATTTTAATTCAGTGTCGAGCTCCGTGTGGTATTGTTCTTGTTCCACTAATTCAGATATCAGTATATAAAACATTTGTGCAGTTTGCTGGGAGATGTTGCAGTGTTTCCTGGGAGGTGGGCACGCTGCTCCTGCCTGTGTGTTTCTGAGGCCGTACTGCAGCACGGAGCTTTATGCAGGCTGACCGGAACCAGCTGAAACCGGTTTGAGGCAGGCTGAGGGCTGACAGGAACAATACAGTCTCTGTGCTCCTCTGAGGAATAGAGATAGCTGGGGCTACTCCATGGCAGCCCTGCACAGCTCAGCCACTGGCTGCCATGGCATGGATCCCTCTGTTGCAGAGGTGGCTGCTGCTGCTGCTGCTGCTCGCTGCCGGATGGATGTCGACGTGCTGCGCAGCGCGGCTCAGAGCGAGGAAGGGGGCAGGGAGATTTGGGAAGGGACGAGGGCAGGGGGACGTGGCTGGCTGGGAGTCTGTGAATCTGCAGCCCTTCAGCCTGCCTCACACACATACACAGATACACACACACACACACACTCACACAGGAGCATGATCTGTGTCTGTTTGTAATGCTGTGTGTTGCTAGTGGTGAAGAGAATGACTAAGGAGGATCCTGACCAGGACCACCACCTCTCACCAGATCCCTGGATGTAACCTGACCCTGTGTTCTGGGCCTTTGCCTGGTCGGCAAGAAACAGGACTGTTTTTTTTTGTTTTTTTTTCTTTTTCAGGCAGGGCTGGGTGGATGGCTTTTTGTGGGTTAGTAGTGTTGTGACTATGTTTGTTACAGGATGGAAGGAAGGAAGGAAAGAAGGTTTGGCTAGTGGCTGGAGAGGGACGGAGGCAAGAGGGTGAGGAGTGGCTGATTCTCTTGCATGTTTCCACCATTGTTCTTTTACAGTCACTTTACTGAGATTGTAGCAGCCTGTCTGTGTGTGTATTTTAAGTGGTAATGAGGCATGTGCATTAAACTGCTGCTGCTGAGAGGGACTGTCATGTGTATTTGTCATATTTGTCTGCATTTAACCTTCATTTACTCTCTACGTCAGGCTGCTGTGGCTGTCATGGCTGTGACTAGCTGTTCTTTCCACCAGGCCTTTCTCTCCCTGCTGCAGCCTCACACAGAGCTCAGCAGCCATGTTTTTTTCCCTGGTCACTGCATTTTCTCGCCTGAACACTCCCTATAAAACATTACTGATTCTTTCTTTGTCGTTTGTGACAACATCACAACTATCGCATCATCTGTTCTTAATTCAGGATTATCGTTTTATGAAACCACTGAAGGGGCTACAGGATATGGGTCTGTGTGTGTGCCTTTGTGTTTGCCATGCATTTGAATCAAAGAGCAGTACTAGTTAAACTGCACATAATGTACAAGTAGAGCGGCTCTGTGGCTGTGCCTTTTGTCCCCAACATCCATAATACATACACAATGCAGCTCATTCTCATCAGATTGTACGTAAAGGGTATCATTTAAGAAAGCCGGTTTGTTTTCTCACAAAGGGTCAAACTGAAAGGACATTTAGATGCTTGGTAAAACATTTTCTGGACAGAATTTACAGAACAAACCTGTTATCATATTAATATGGGTTTACTTTAATAACAAATTTGGGCATATATTTTCCAAATCCACATGCCCCTTCACAAGCTATCCACATGCCTCTTCACAAGCTATCAATGCACTTAACATTGAACTGAACTAAAGCAACGTTTACATATTTCATTCACCCTCAAAACCAGTTCAGTCCACATTTCTTTTTCTGACCAGAACCGCCAGTCCCCTGTTTATATGTATTAGAAAAGAAATAATCAAGAAAAATTCCCCCTGTAGTCTGGACATGATGCAAGCCCTTGCCTTTTAACAGGAGCAAAAATGAACTTAATTTGCATATTTCATTTTGTATAATTACATGTATATATATATATATATACACTTTTCCCTGAACATGTACTGATTGGAGATTGAAAATGTTTTGCTGAGTGCCCACATTTTAATGTCATGAAAATGTCAACCCCCTTGCGGCCCAGCATGTGGTTCCCTGCTCTTATTCTCTGAAACACTTGAATCATGTGGCTAAATGGAAGGAGAAGATGGCATATTAATGTGAATAAGTGTATATACTCATCACGTGAACATAATATATGGCTTGCACCATTAATTTGAAGTTGCTGGAGAGTGCCAAGCTAACATAGAAGAAAACATCAAGCACCATCTTAACATGGTATTTCATGCTATGCTGTGTATGGATACTGGAACAACATTCGGTGACAAAGGAAACCCCAAAACAATGGATAACAGAGATAATAAATGGATAATAAAGAATACGTTTTCCAGTTTTGTGCCAGGCTGAAGGTTGATCAGTATGTGATTATTTCAACATTAAGATATGCATTCAACAGCCACGAGCCACGATTTCTATCAAATCTAAAAGTCTGCAGTCTAGTAAACCTGAGGTTTATTATTAATAACTCACACTGACTAGAATGTTCATCCATCACTCTCCAACCTCAGCAAAAAGCAGCGGTCAAAATACTCAAAAACCTGATCATGTCACTTGAATCACACATGGAATACCCCAAGAAAAGTGCCTCTGACTTATGATTTCAAATTTAATATTAGACAATGATCAAAACCTACCCTTGTTGAAGAAACGTAGAACAAATGTAGAGATGACCCCATCCGTAGAGTTCAAGCTCCCATCTTAGACAAAAGGAACATGCAGAAAAAACTTTTTGCATTCAGATGAAAAAAAGAACCAGATAACGAGTGGCCATTGGATTTGTTACACATTGTTGATCTGTACAAGCTAATAAATAAGACCAAACATTTTGCGATCATATTACTGCACAGTGTGAAAGGTTTCATTATAAAGAGGACTGTGCGTCAGGCTGAAGAATTGGATTCTGTTGATAAAAATATTTGGGAACACAGCTCACATTACTGATGGTATCGTTTTTTCATCTCTCCTCTTCATCAGAACAGGAGCAGAACCATGGGAGATATGAAGACGCCAGACTTTGATGACCTGCTGGCAGCCTTCGACATCCCCGATATGGTGGATCCCAAAGCTGCTATTGAATCTGGCCACCATGATGACAGTGACGGACAGCTGAAGCAATCCAGCGGTGCAGTGAATACCAGTGCAGAGGAGACCCTCAACACCTCAACAAGCCACGATGTTGGTGTCAGTGTCATTGTCAAGAATGTTCGAAATGTGGACTCTAATGAGCATGGCGGAGCATTACTGGAGAAGGACAGACGTGGGCAGTTCCAGTGTCCTCCTCAACCCACTGGCATTGGCAATGGACTTAATAATGGCCTTTTGCCTAAAATACCTACAGGGTCTCAGTACACAAAGAACGGATGGAAGGTTACCAGGGAGGAAAGACAGCAAGTTATCAAACAATTGTCTCCCTTCAATCAGTTCAGCCCAATCTCCAGTGCTGAAGAGTTTGACGATGATGAAAAAATTGAGGTTGATGACCCCACGGACAAGCACGGGGGAGGGTCAGTCTCCAGGTCCACTATTCCAAGGGAACACCAGAATTCCAAATCTCCTCTATCTGTGAATAATGTCTCTGAGTTGAGAGTAAATGGAAAGAAAAAAAGTGATCAAAATAAGAATGCCAATGGTACTCTGGTGGATTGTAAGTCTACTAGCTCCACAAAATCCCCTTTACCCAAAGAGGAACTCAAAGAACCTGTCGTCAAGACTGGTGAGCAGTGCAGGGAGGCTGGAGAAACAACAGGGGTTGTGTCTAATCAAATTAAAACAAAATCCTCTGCAAAACTTTCATCTTGTATAGCAGCCATAGCAGCCCTCAGTGCCAAAAAGGCTAGCACTGCAGACTTGAGTGTATTGGATTCTCCTACGATACAGAACGAAACCACCCAGGCAAATGAAAATCCTAGAGTTCAAGAAAAACCACATGAGCAGGAGTCAGCGCTAGAGTTTGCAAAGAGGCTTCTGGACAAGTCAAGACAGCCAGACAGCCCTTCAAGTGTCACCAGTGAAGGTAGCAGCAAAGGCTCCCTGGCCTCTAGCACAGACGCCACCCCATTCATCCCAAAAGTCAGGATCAAAACAATCAAGACCTCATCGGGTCAAATCAAGCGGACTGTCACTCGGGTTTTACCAGAGCTTGATCCTGAGGGCCTGAGAAAAGGGGAGGGCACACAAGCTATCATGACGCCAACTAGTACAATTTTCTCATCCCCAACAAGGCATCCCCTTCCAACCACTGTAGTAGCCACCACTGGAGGACCTTCAATTGAAATAACCAAACAAATGACAATTAAACCTGTGGCAACAGCTTTCCTGCCTGTCTCTGCTGTTAAGACAGCTGGCTCCCAAGTTATCAACCTGAAGTTAGCCAACAACACAACAGTCAAAGCAACCGTCATTCCTGCCGCATCGGTACAAAGTGCGAGCAGTGCCATCTTAAAAGCTGCAAATGCCATCCAGCAACAGACTGTCATGGTACCCGCCTCCAGTCTGGCTAATGCTAAGCTAGTTCCAAAGACAGTCCATCTGAGTAACCTCAACCTTTTGCCTCAGACCATATCCTCTGCTGTCTGTGACCTTCAGCAGGCCTTTTCCACCTCCAAGCAACCATCAAACCAACAATCGCAAGTCAAACAAAAGACAGTTCCCGGCCGGTCCTCAAAGACAGTTTCCAGGGTCCAAGTCTTTACTAGCTCTCAAAGCTCTGTAGTGGACGCTTTCAATAAAGTCCTGAGTAGCATAAATCCTGTCCCTGTTTACGTCCCAAACCTCTCTCCACCATCATCAGCCTGCATCTCTCTACCTTCCCGTGGCTACAAGTGCCTGGAGTGTGGAGATTCATTTGCTCTTGAAAAGAGCCTCACCCAGCACTATGAACGACGCAGTGTGCGGATCGAGGTAACCTGCAACCACTGTGCTAAAAGTCTAGTGTTCTACAACAAATGCAGCCTCTTGTCTCATGCCAGGGGCCACAAGGATAAAGGGGTTGTAATGCAGTGTTCACACCTAATCCTAAAACCAATACCGGCGGATCAGATGATTCCTATCCCACCCTTAACCCCCAGCACCACTAGTGCCACCTCCACCTCCCAAGTACTAGCACCCACAAGCCAAATCCCCGGGAAGGTTGCTGTTGCTGTTGGATCCCAAACTGCAGTGATATCAGCACCGTGTAGTGCACCTCTAGTGGCTGCCATGCCCTTGGATGATGATGCATCGAAACTCTCAAGACACAGCCTGAAGTGTATGGAGTGTAATGAAATGTTCAAGGATGACAGCTCACTAGCTATGCACTATCAACAAGCGCCAGAATCCACTGAGCAGGTTTGTGTGATGTGTTAACTTTCACATAAAATGCTCCAAATTCAACTGTGATGACAAAATCCAACTGAAGTTTTTTTTTTTTTTCATCTTTTCTGTGGCTACAGAAAACGTGCACCATTTGCCAAATGCTTCTCCCAAATCAGTGCAGCTTTCTGTCGCATCAGCGAATCCATCAGCACAAGTCTCCTTACATTTGCCCTGAGTGTGGCGCCAGCTGCCGCTCTGTCCACTTCCAGTCACATGTCACCAAGAACTGCCTGCACTACACCCGGAGAGTCGGCTACCGGTCAGTCCAGGTTCACTCAATAACGAGATGACTAATAGTAATTAGTAATGACATTATTGTGCCGCAGAACTACACATTATTTTGCTTCAGTCTGAGGAACAGTGACAATGAATTTGCCTTTTCCCTCCAGCTGTGTTCATTGCAGTGTGATCTTCGCTGATGCTGCAACCGTAAAATCCCATATCCAGAATAGTCACTGTGAGGTCTTCTACAAATGTTCTCTCTGTCCAATGGCCTTCAAGTCTGCACCTGGAACACACTCTCATGCACAGTCACAGCATCCAGGGATGAAGGCAGGAGACCCCAAGTAAGTCTTTACATCCTTATAGCACTCACACGTAAAGTACTAAACTAACCAAAATTATTTCAGTTGTCAGTCTTTCAGACTTTACCTCAAATGACAGTCAACCTCACGCACATCCACACTCTTGCCCCAGGCTCTTCCTTTCAGAGTGGTACACACCAATAGGCCTTAATACCCACGTCCAATTCATCCTTCTATGGAAAATCATCCATGGCGCTTCATCAGTAGCAGGATTATCTTGGGTGTGTGTTTTTCCACATGGCAACCTTTCACTGACTACACACTATCGTTTGCACCACTGCTGACGCAGGTGTCCAGGGACGTGTTGTGTTACAACTGAATGGGAGGGGCCCTGATTGTGTAACAGTCAACAGAATTCTTTTAAATTCTTAAAAAAAAACGAAACATATATTTTACAACTCGAATAAATGTTTACTAAAGATGTTACAAATGTTACTAAGATTGTGTGCATAACTCCTAGCGGCTGTTTCTGTCTTTCAGGTTGATCTACAAATGTTCCATGTGTGACACCGTTTTCACTTTGCAGTCCCTACTCTACGCGCACTTTGACCAGCATGTCATCAATCAGAGAGTTTCAGTCTTTAAATGCCCCGACTGCTCCATGCACTACGCTCAGAAACAGCTGATGTTGGATCATATCAAGGTGGGCAGATGAGGCAGCAGAATTTTCCAAGCTTGATAATAACCGAGAAGGGTTTTGAGCAAATTCGTTGTGATTCAATCTGCATGTGTGGATCCTTTCTAGTCTATCCATGGAAGCCTGAAGACTGTTGAAGGCCCACCAAACCTAGGAATCAACCTCCCGCTCAGCAACAAGCCCACCAACTCCAACAGTACTAACAGCAACAGCCCCAGTAACAACAACAACAAAGATGCGGGAAATGTCAATGGTCAAGACAAGGGAGAGAATAAGCTCTCGACTTCACAGCTGAAGAAAACAAACGGCAACAGTTCGGCTGACCCCAAGAAACCTCTCAGCTCAGGATACACATGCGGAGAATGCAATAACGTCCTCAGCTCCAGAGAGTTGTATGTGGCTCACATGAGGCGTGAACATGGCAAGGTGAATACTTGAAAGTGGCCCAAAAACATAGCTCTTATCATGTCGGTATAGCACTTTAGTCATTGTGCTCAGCTATATTCTTAGCTATTGTTATTATGAGACCAGTATCAGAAACATGATCCATAGCTGTTTATAGAGTAAATTTGCCTTGTATTGTGCTTATCTCCCAGATCCTTAAGAAACATCCTTGCCGACAGTGTGACAAGTCCTTCAGCTCTTCCCACAGTCTGTGCCGACACAACCGCCTCAAACACAAGGGACTGCGGAAGATCTACACATGCCCGTGAGTGCACAAATGTTTCCTTCAAATCTATGACAGGAAGTAAGATATAGCAATCCACAGCTATAGCTGCTACATGCTACTAAATCCTGCTTTCTTTAGAATGACAGGGTCTTGACTAAGACATAATCGTGACTGTAATTCACTGTCCTTTGGCAGGCACTGTCCAGCTCTCAGTCAGCCGTTCACTAAAAGGGTGCTGCTGGATCAGCACATTCAGATGATGCATGGAGCTAAAGACCCAGAGGGAAGGACCGCCAACCCTGATAACATGGAGGCTTCATCTGACAAGAAAACGGTACTGTGGCACGCAGTTATCAGAGAGAGGTTGTAAGATGACTTTCGAGGCTCTCTGGTCTTTGCTAACTGATCATCCTTTTACTCTTTGCAGACACTCAGCCCCAAAAGGAAACAAGAAGAGGATGAAGGACACCCGGGATTGAACTCCAGGGTGTCTGACTCGCAGCCATTGAAGAGGCTCAAGGTAAACATCCTCAAAGTTCACAAATGTGCGGTCTGCGGCTTCAACACGGAGGACATCACAGCTTTCCATGAGCACATTCCCCAGCACAAGTCTGACGGCTCCTCCTTCCAGTGCCAGGAGTGTGGCCTGTGCTACACCTCCCCACGTTCTCTGGCCCGGCACCTCTTTATTGTCCACCGGCTGAAGGAGCCGCAGGGTCTTGGCCGATACAATGGACGTGGCAGAGAGGATGACGAGAGTCAGAGAGAAAACCAGCTCGACGTTACAGACGAAAATGACGACGGGACGCCAAATACCAAATGCAAAGTGTGTGGGAAGATGTTCGAAACGGAGGGGAACCTGAATACTCACATGAGGACACATGGCATGGCATTCATAAAGTCAAAGAGACTGAGCGCACTTGAAAAGTGACTGGGACGCGCTTTAAAACCATTCCACTTGCAGTGAAACACTGTTGTGAACTTATACGGTCTGCTACATGAATGCAGACAAACTACAACAATAGATCTCCAAAAGAAGGTTGTGACACTGGGGGAAACGGAAACAGATCAACAGAATTCAACAGTTTTCAGACAAATTGTCTGAAAGGCCATGTGGGAAAAATCATGTGTACAATCATTTGTCTGACAGGGTGATGAATCCCGTTCTATCCTAGTCGATGCCTCACTGCTATTTACCTGCAGAGAAATCCAAATACAGTGGAACCTTGACTTACGAAGGCCCCATCACACAAAAAATTCAGATTATGAATTGGGCTTCGAAGAAATGTCCCTCCCATTTAACAAAAAAATATTCAAAATACAAAAACGAATACGACTTACCTTGTTGATTCCGTCCCAACATGTTGCAAGCTTCTAAACCAGTATCGGCAGACATTTGCAAGAATCAGAATAGGCGTCCAAAAAGGATTACCAAAATATCACATTCTGTTATATGTATCGTTTCCAAAGCATCTCGACTTCTTGGAAATCAGGATGCTCACAATGTACATATAATGTACTACAATATGTATACAGTATAGCCAAAAACACATGTAATATATGTCCCTTTTATGGTGTATTTAAGTACAAAATAGTTTTTTTACACAAATTGATGTTTCTACAGGTATTAGATCTTTTTTACAGAGGAGATTTTTTATTTTCAGCCGTTTCCATTGTTATCTCACTAGGACCAGGTCATCTTCAAACGGTTGCTGCTTATGTCTAATGAATGTCTGATACACTAAATATATCAAATTCCTGGGATCTTTAAGTATCCCCCAGGGTACTATGTCAGTCCTGCCTAAGGTCTTGGACAGTTTGGAAGTGTGACATTTTCTATGTTTTTCTGTTTTTCACATCATGTTGAAGTAATATTACTATCTGAGCCATATTTATTGTTGTGGTGTTGGTCTAACACACCCCGAGAGTATTGGTCGTAAATCTGTATGTTTGTGTAAATTCTGAGCTGAAATCATTCAAAATATCAGGTGATTTCAGACAATCGAAAAAAGACATTTTCAGATGCCTCCTTTTGCCAACCTTTTTGAGCTTTTTTTACTTAACGCATCAAACACGCAACAAGATTGTGCGAGTTTAGAGCTCAGTCTTATGAGTGACTTTGTCAAACAGAAATTCTGCTAAATGTTTTTTGTGTGTCTATCAAACGTTTTCATGTGTTCTGACTCTCTGTCTTAATATTACATGGCAGCTCTTGTGATTACAACTCACTTAGACATAACTTATTTACCTGAATATACGGCACGTGCCCTTTATTTAACACCAGTCTTCCATACAGTTCAGTTCACCTGTTGTTACAGTGCAACAAAAAATAAAACTGTAATTTTCCTGTATTTCACAGCTACAGCTAACAAAGATTCCCTGTCTTGTTTCTTCAGCCTTTAGCAAATTCCTTTTTTAAAGTATTTTTCTGGGATTTTTCAAAGCATTTAATGACAGAACAGCTCTAAAGTGACAGGAAATAGGGGGGGGGGTCGTCTACAGGCTACAGTCCTGTAGCCTCTGTACACTCCATCAGCTGAGCTAAAAGACGCCAGATGAGATCATTTTTAATAGAAACTTGCAGGAACAATGCTGGGAAATACATCTACAGTGAAGAATAAACTTTATGAATGTAAACGGAATTATTCACACAAGACATCCGCCTAATTTACATAAACAGTAACTGACAGTTGTGAGATTGTTTTTTCACTACTCTCTTTCAGTCATTTCTATAAAAGAAAAGAAGCGGAAAACTAATATCGTTCCATTTTTGACAGTAGTTTTTCTACTCCGACAGTAATCTGTGTCTCGCGCTGTAAAACTGCATGTGAGAAACAGTCTGTGAATTGCTGGTTGATTAGAATGTGTCTTGCCGCTGCTGCTGCTGCTGCTGTTTTCAGAGATTTCTGATGCTTGTGTACAACGCCGTTCTTCATGCCAATAAACGATGAAACCTGCCACACACATAATCCGACCTCAGATCTCTCCTACAGAAACACACCACACCTGTTGCTCGTACGGTGCTGTTTTTGTTTTTGATCATTAGAGCTTTTCAGCAGCAACTTGGCATCTAAATGTGCTACTATCTATTCAGTAATTATATTCAGCCATTATAACGCTGCAAATTCAGTTATGCTTCCTGTCTTCCTGTCTTGAAAGTGATAACATTTTGAGACTTTTTTTTAAACTTTTTACTTAGAAAGGATTTTATTAAATGTCTATCTCAAACAAAAATGAGGCATGCATCTGCCTAGAACTTATGATATGCCAATTATTCTACTAGATGAACAAGAAGTCTTTTCATACGTTTCCTCAAGTCGAACTTGGACGTGGGAGTACCTCACTACCTCATTTAACCCCCCCCCACACAAAAAAAGTGGTGTTGATCAGCACACGTTTGATAACACACTGCATGTATATACTGCCTCCCACACTGATCTCCAAAAAACGTGTTGAGCTGGGTTTGTAGGACAAGGACGCCATCTAGTGCCAAAATCTGGTTTATCTCAGCCGCTGTTATTTTCTCCATTATTCAAGCTTGAGGGCAACATGGTGACTTGGCGGATGGCACGGTTCACAGCACGACGCTTCCAGGTGTATATCCTAGTCAGTCTGTTTGCATGCTAGGCCCATGTTTGCATGTTCTCTTAAGCTTGAAGCAAATGATCCAGCGACAAACACGGTCACACTAATCCTAAAGAAAACAGCTGCTCTAGCTACTTACCACCAAATACACAAAATCACACACTCAACATAGAAAACATATAGACAACTAATCACTCACTGTGTGACATCTGTGGTTTCAGTGCTAGTGATGGCCTACAATCCTCACATTGATTCCAGCCTTTGTTAGTAGACTAACTAATCATGTTGCTCCTGTGCGGCAACACAATCAAAGCCTGGCTTTTTTTTGTTAGCCCCTCATCCTCATGTAACCAAATCCTTTTCACACCTGTTATAGGAACCAGGTGGGAACAACCACAGGTTGCCAAAGCAGTTTTTCAATCCATCCCATGCAGGATGAATTTCACGCTACCTTTTTGGCAGTGACGTGCCCAGCCCTACCTTATTTAAACTCTGTTTCCAATACAAAGACACACTCCGCATTAAAAATGCCCTTGGGTTGGGTGGCGTTCCTGCTGTTCGCAGGGCTCTGTGGAAATCTGCAGGCCTTGACGGTCTCTCAAAGATGTAAAGAGGATACCAACACTTTCCTCTGGGAGCTTGACCAGGACAAGCCGAAGGAATATGCTGTTCTCAGTGAGTGTTGCTGATACTGTTTCTGTCTGACTGACTATTGAAGTTAAGCCTCAAGCCTTAAATCTAAGTGGCAGTTTGCCCCATTTGAAGTTTAATGGGCACGCCGAGGGCCAATGTTTGTCACGAAAGGGCCCACTTAAGGGAAAGGAAAAGGTTTATTTCAGACAACAGAAGTCGTGTCAAAAAGAAATGTTTTTAAACAGGACAATGTCAGATTTGTTGTTCTGACTTGTTGTACCGCACTGCAATGAGATTATTAATACAAAATAATAAACTGCATAGCTACTATGATTGATAATTTATATAGTACTTTTATTATATATTTTTTATGTCAATTCAAATTCAATGTCAAAACTGAAATATTGGCCTTAAAGAATTTCCGACTGCGTTTTAATTCAGCCAAATTGAAGAAATTTCAACAGCATTTTAATTTTGCTGACTATAAAGATGACTATCCAAAACATAACTTGATTGTTTTTACACTTTTGCATTTTCAACATGTTTATTAATGTCATTTATTCATGTTAATAACATAAAACACTAAATTCAGACAGTTGTGTATGTGTACGGAAAAAAAATAAAGAACTCAGTCAAGTTCAGAAACAGTGGCTCAAAGGACTCAAAAGCATCAATTTTTCATGCATCTCTGAGTCTGTCTAAACGTTTTTTTTTTCTCAGGTTTGCCATCAATTCCTCTTTTCCCCAAACCAAGTGTGCTCCTTTTTAGAAATAAAAATATGGTCATCCTAAATACAGGTCAAACAGAAACATTTACAGGGTGCACCCTGCTAATATTTCTCATGGACATAAAGAGTGTGCGCGTGCCTGGCTTACCTTTTTTTATTATGTAAATGGTCTTCATCCATGTTGCGCCATATCCTCTCACGCGTTGCCCCCATGCTGGTTTAGTGCCTCATTAACACTACGAACATTAGCTAAAAACTCTGAGTTGGAAAAACACTTGGATCCTGACCTCCTGCTGTCTGTCGCGAGGCCAGTTGTGTCTTTAACGTAGACGTCTTGATTTTTTTACTATTATTATTATTTTAACTACTATTACTAAAGTCCCGTGCATGCTGCAGAAAGGTGGACGCAGTGACCCGAGGTTCTCGACCATGCCAGCTCCCTGCCGTGCCCACGGTGAGAGTGTAATACCATCTTTGACCACACCGGTTGTATCTCACTGCTTTGGCGTTAAAACCAAGAGAGGCGCTGTTTGACTGAAATAATAGGGCAGATTTTTGGGGGGGTTCGTGTAAGAGGTTTTTGGAGCGTTGCTAAAATTCTGCGCGTGTCGTTTGTTTTCGCTTGCCTGTGTCTGTCGTGTGTCAGTGTACGACGCGTTTGGAAAGATGGGGAGCAACGTTGAAGGAGGCAACGTCAACCAGCCTGGCCTGCTGCAGGAGTGCCACTCCGCTCACAGCCCCACCTTCTCTGGACAGTACTGCCAGGTGTTCCTCCAGCAGGTGACAGTGGAAATGATGAGAAAAAAACAATGATCCTGTGAAAGAAATCATTGGTTTTCATCAAAGCGTTTTTTTTTCTCCCCCACTACATACACAGGGATCTGTCCAGTACTTTGTGGGTATTTGTGTTCCTGACTCCTGTGACGAGGAGGATGTGGAAACGCAGGTGCTATACGGTCTGTAACGTGTTTTATACTCTTGTCCCGTTTCCTCTGGCTTTGCAGCCCTTCCCTTGCTTCGTTTTACCTGTGTCTTGCTCTACGCCTTCTTTTACAGGGGAACTTCACTTCGGAGAGACGTCCCTCATTCCTCCGCTGCCGTCCATCCTGGTCAATGACTCCACCCAGAAAATGATCATGACCCACTGTTCGTCCAGCAGCATCACGCTCGATGTGTTAGACATCACCAGCCTGTCAGTTTATCACACCTGCATGCATACCTGCTGCTTTGAGGGGGATCGCGTTGCACTGACCGCTCGCCCCACACTTTTGATCCCACAGGGTGGTGTGTTGCGTAATGGTGGCAGTTCCTCTTGCAGCCACCCTGTTTACAGCCATCACAAAATGGCAACGGAGCAGAGAGGTCAGCCCCGCGGCAGAGGGTTCCAGTCTAAACATTGGCCTCAATCTTTACGGGACCCTGAACCCTAACGGCTCCTCCAGCAAAACCAACAGCTGCTCGTTGGAGGAAAATAAGAATAGTGAGTGACACGTTCTTGTGCGAGAGCAACACCGGCTTAACCAGACGACCCATTACATGACTACATAATACAGAATAAATGCTTGTGGGCAAGTTATGCAATAACACACTTATTAAAACTCACACACACACACACTGTCTTTGACAGACAACAGCACGTCGCAGTGCTTTCCCCAAAGCTGTGTGCCCCGCTGCCTCCAGGCGTTCTCCATCCAGACGAGCAGCCAGGGCGTCTTCAGCGCCTCCTCGCCGCTCCCGGGAGGAGTCTACTCCTCCCTGAACGGCATCCGTGTCCTCAGCCTGCTGTGGATCATGTGTGGACACTCATCCCAGTTCCCCACCATCGCCAGCCTGGGTACACGACGGCATTCGCTGCAGCGTTCTCATAACACTTGCACGCCATGAAGTCACTGGAATATTCCCACTCTGAAACGTCTTGTTTTGCAGATAACAGCAAAAACTGGAGGCGAGCGTTTGAGAGCAGCCCTCTGTACGTGCTTGCGTTCAGTGGGCCTGTTTTTCTCGCTGTGGACACATTTTTACTGCTTGGGTGAGAGTTTAGAGAGCATTCCTGAAACTGAGCATGGTCAAAATTTCAGTTTTACCAGTTCTCAGAGCAGTTTGCGTGTCACACAGGGGCCTGCTTAGTGCAAGATCACTGCTGCGCTCCATTGAGAGGGATGATAACAAACTGAGTCCTGGTCTGGTGGCCCTCTACATCTTCAACAGGATTAAAAGGTTAAAATGAACCTATCTCTGTTGTTGACTGCAATAAAAAGGCTTTGAAAGTGTTTCAGTGTGTGAACCAAGTAAATATTTGTACCTTTTGTCCTCTTCCAGGATTCAGCCACTGCATCTGTTCATTATGTGTCTGACCATCAGCCTCACGTCTCTGTTCCAGTGGGGACCCTACTGGTTCCCAGCCATGGACTCAATAGTGGACTGCAAGGATACCTGGTGGACGAACTTACTGTTGATCAGCAACCTCCTGCCAGTCAACCAGGTAGTGAGTTTGACACGACAAGTCGGTCTGATGTGATTTTGTCATTTCATTTGTCATTTCGTCATTGTGTTTCCCGATCTTTCCCCAGTGTACTCCTTGGACGTGGTACTTGTCTCTGGACATCCAGTGTTATGTCACCACGCCTCTGTTGATCTTTTTCTACAGACTGTATGTACTTTCCCGTGACGACAAAACCAAAAATACTACATTTGAATACACAGCGAAATTGAAACGTTTCGAGTGATTGAAGTGGTGTCGGACGAGTCTGACTGCGTGATCTCGCTCATCCTGTCTATTCTGTTCACCAGGAACAGAGTGGTGTTCACAGTAGCTGCTGGAGGCCTGCTGCTGGCCACCGCTGTGACCGGCGCCGTCGTAACAGCATTTGAGCATCTGCCCGTCTTCCAGCCAGCCACGCAGTAAGAGCGGCTGAGGGAACCGGGAATCGCCCTCCCTCCCACCCCCCCACCGAGGGGAAATATGAGCACTGACAAAAACAAAAAATTTCCAAAACAGACAAAATTAACTGTCAGTAGACTAGTCTACGATGTAATGAACTTTTCAATATATTCAATACAGACGATCATTCAATTTATCATTCAGCAAGTTCTACTTTCAACGGTGAATGTGAGAGTATTTTTCTCTTTCCAAATGTACTTCTTTGTTTATCCAATCTGCAGGAATTCTGGGAAATATCTCGTTGACTACTATTCGAAACCCTACACAAGATATGGACCGTTTTTAATAGGGATCTTGACCGGAATGTACCTGACAACAAGGAAAGATCAGCTTCTGAAGAAGAAGGTAAGGTGTGTCAGATTACGTTGCTTCACCACAATCACCACAGACACATGGAAATGTGAACGTATTCACACTCGTTTCTGATACGATCAAGCCAAACAAGCGTCCACGTGCAGTACAGGCGCCTATGGTGGGTGCAGCACACTGATGTGTGACGTCTTGCTGTTGCTCAGTGGCAGGCAGCGCTGGGCTGGCTCTGCTGCCTGACGCTCATGGCTGCGCTGGTCGGACTGGCCTACATCCTCAGGGAGACGCCAGCTCACATGTCCATACCACACGCCCTCTACCAGGGGCTGCACAGACATCTCTGGGCCGTGGCTGTAACCTGGATCATACTGGCCTGTGAGGAGGGTTACGGAGGTAAAACCACGTCCATGAGTCCAGATATTCTAGAAGCACTAAATACAATTTCACCATCGACAATGGGGTGAAAATTCAGGTGAAAAACAAAGATAAAGTAGCATCATTATTGATTGGTTGTTTGGCAGCCCTATGATAAATGAATCTTCGGGTAATTGTTTCATTCCTTAGCCACATTTTGATGATATGCTGCTGATTTTGTTACTCTGTTCACCATAGCAATGTTTAAAACGATGCAATCCTCATCGACCTTTCTAGGTTTCATTAAGAGCTTCCTGTCACTGCGTCTCTGGGTTCCTCTGTCCAACATCAGCTTCGCCTGCTATCTGATTCATCCCGTCTTCATCATCATATACATTGGCCTGCAAGGCACCCCAATCCATTACAGCGATGTGAACTTTGTGAGTATTTCAAATGTTGAAATTTTAGCATGAACATTTATGCGCATGTGTCTATTTTGCCATTACTTTTTAAACTTAATTTGTTATTTGTGTCCCCCCCTTTAGATGTACCTGTTCTTTGGCCACACGGTTCTCACACTGGTGGCGAGCTGTGCGCTTACTGTGCTGATTGAGAAACCCTATGTTCTTCTCAAATGGAGGGGCACATAGAGCACACAAAAAGCTATGTTCCCACTCATGTTCATTAAACCTGTTTTATTCCCTTAGAAATCAAAAATAGTGCTTATGTAGTCTTAATTGTTGTTACCACAAAGCCAGCATTTTTCATCAACATAGAACAGATGTCACAACAAAAGTAATTTACAAGAACACATTTCATCACACATTTCATCATCTTTTTTTGACCTAGCATTATTTTTACCTTCAGCAAGTTCCATTCAAGAGCGGTAAAATTCACATATGTTAACAGTGAATTGTTAAAAGTTTCAAAGATAAAACATTATGTTATCTGCAAATAAAGATAAATTGTGTTGTCTTGGTCAGAATTTGTCTGCTACCCATAACCCCACGACTCTGCTGGCACCTACTTTCGCTGGAGTAGGACTAAAAAGGAGGCCGTTTGGACTATGAGAAATATATGTTCATATCATTAACCAAATAAAAGAGATCATGGTGATGCACATCAATTGTCTTAGTTTGTTTATGAGGTAGTGACTGGGATTATCTTGCCATGACCCAACGGCCTGGTTTTGAGCACTGGTTTGGGATCAAGGACCTCTGTGCAGAATTGCATGTTCTCGCTCTTCTGCCTGTTCTTCCACATTGGTTCAGTGCACAATCTACCCTTAGAAAACCCAAACAAACACTAAAGGAACATGGAAACTCCACACAGAACGACGCTAGGTCTGACCCACGCGATACATTCAATTTTGACAAAAGTCTTTCAAGACTAGAATAACAAAAATATCTGAAAATAGCTGAAAAGACAAGTGTGCCCAATTTCCCTGTCACCCAAGTTCATTGTCTTCTGCTGGCACTCCCATCCCTCTGTTAATGGTCATGGAGAGTGGCGGCACTGCACTTTTCCATGACAGTGAGTCAGAATGTAAAAGTGACAGTGACTCAGACCATAAGACAGGTTTTCGCTTTCTTGTGACGCAAATGAGCTCAGCCACGTTTCCATGTGAGCACTCGAGTTATGCAGGGCATGTGCTCTGTTGTCTGTCGGAGCAAGTTGGCGGTGCTCAAAGAAAGACCTCGACCCCCCCTGCCACTGTTTATCACTTGGACAGAAACGTATTGCTGTTATTTATCAGACGTGATGTTGTCGAAACGGCACAAAGGAGCAGGAAATGATGGATCAGAGGCCAGAATATTCAACACGCAGGTCATCTAGACAGTGTGTAAAAAGCAGGTGCGAAAACGGATGGGTAGGATGTTTAGTAATGGAACAGAGATGCCAAATAAGGCTTGCTCTTCCTTTCATAGCATACTCACATAGCAAGGATGTGCCTCATGTCTCATTTGTTGCTGTCGTGCTCCTGCTTTAATTAGCGGTGGAAAAGCATCCCTTTACTGTCTCTCCCGCCACACAAACAAAACATGGTCGTGACGCACACGCCTTCCATGTGCGCCACCGTTTTCCACCTGGTGCTGGGTCGGAGAGCTGGAGGAAGGGGGCCAGACGCCAAGCAGAGGCAGACTGTGCAACAAGCCGGTGTAAAAATATATCTTGCGCCGGTAAGACGACACTTCTCTCACCATGACTACAAGAGTCCGGGGAGCCATGTCCAGTCCAAAACGCCACAACAACATGTCCAAAATGGTGTAACGTGTCTGCGACTGCTGGGGCATTTTCTGAACTTCGACAACAACATGCTTTGAGCCAGAAAACTAGAGTGCATGAGTATTGTTGTACTCTATGAATTTACTCCACTCACAGAGGGTGTCTAAATGAAACAAATCAAAACATTTTCAAGGTCACACATAGTTTGTTAGTAACAAAGATACAAAGGGGTGATATGGTGGCTCTGTGAATAACGCTGTCCCCTCACGGCAAGAGGGTTCAAGTCTTGAATTCTGGTCACATGCTTACGGGCCTTTCTGTGTGAAGTTTGCAGGAGCATATTTTAGCAAAACTCACAAGTTTAGGCCAATGTTCACAGACTCTAAAATCTGCATTCTGAGTGTGAGACACGCAAAGTCCATCACTACCCATTGTACAAGAATCCAACCTAGATCTAAACCAATATGCACTCAAACCAATATGACTCACACATATTATTGCAGGTCCAGATGCAGATGCTGCTTAGTGACTCAGTTACGGCGCCGTACCATTGGACAATGTCACACGTCTTAACTAACTGCGTCATTCTCTTTTATTTAGAGTTCAAAGTTGTCAAGTAATGCGTGACTGCCCCACTCTAGCACACACAGCCACGTAGTCCAATTATATTCCCTCTGTTGCTTAGTAGATTAACAAGCCACCGCCACGACAGGTGTGGCAACTCAAACATTACATAAGGGCTTGGAGGGAAGAGAAAAACAGGCGTGACATCATTTTAACAGTTTTAACATCCCCGTCCTGTTGTGTTTATTGTGGCGGTAATTATAAACCCTTTGAGGTGTGCGCAAGTCTGTGAGTATGTGTGTGTGAGGGACGTCAGGGGTGGTGGTGGTCATTCATAAAACCAGTCACTGGTTTCTCTCTCTCTCTCTCTCTCTCTCTCTCTCTCTCTCTCTCTCTCTCTCACACACACACACACACACACACACACACACACACACACACACACACATAGCGGCACAGTGATTCAATAAAGTAAGGGGTATTTTAAGTGTTGTATTCAATATTTCATTTTATTTTTTAAATTATATTAAGATATTGCCGTTTTCTGTTCATTACATAATCATTGTTTTTTGGGGGTGGGGGGGCTGTGGGTGGGTCTGTTGTTAAAACACTATTTACAATGTGGTGATCTTAAAGCAGTAACACTATCTGCTTGCCGCACCTGTTACCCGGCAAATTTATGAGCAATAAATCAGTCCTGGTTACAAAACCGTCCCCTCACTGTGTTGTGAAACAACAGTTAGAGGATGTGTGTTTCAATCTGGAAAATATACAGGGAAGTAAACAACAGATGAGCAGCATCAATTATGTATTTTGAACAGGTTTAATACTGATCAATTGAAGTGGTGTACAATTTCTTTTATTACTCCACAGAAAATATAGAGAAAGGCTTTTGCAGAAATTTTAATTTAAACTTAGTTTTTTCAAGCCTTTGTTACTGCAAGATATTTCTTCTAGATACACAATCATTTTATGAGAAAATAATTGTGACTTGCATCATGTGTAGAAGACACTCACAGTCAAGACCATCAAACCATGATTAGGACTTTCAATTATCAATGCTTGCCTTAAGTTTCTCACTAAAGTCACTTTCTCAGAAACCTCTCTGAATTAGTTTACAACCATAAGTCAAAATCAGCCCGAGAAGTAGGCCATGACTGAAAGAGCCTGTAAATATAGATATTGAGTTTTAAATGTTCAAGATGGGCGCATGTCTACACTATCAGGTAACCGACTTTGTACTTGTGGGGGACAACAGCTAAAAATAGACTCACACCCCGAGACCGCCGGCTCTGCCTGAGCTCATACTCAAGTCCTACATCATCGGTCTATATCCTCCACCGCACGGCAATGACAAGGGTACGTACAGCATGCATGGCTGATAATCTTCTTCACAGGCTGTGACAAATGCTTGAATTATTCTATTTCATCCTGTGTGATTCAGCTCTGAGGTAGCATGTCAGACGTTGGTTTGCGCAGAACTTTTGGAGAAGTTTAGGTTGTTGTCAGTTTCACTGGGTTGTCTGTCACCACTGCTGAGCTTAACTCACACACATACACATTAACACACACACATACACACACACAGACTGGTGACCTGCATTAACACACCTTAGGGTTGAAAGTTTATTCGTTTGGCAGATGTCAGTGTAGTTTTCGCCCTGCTCTTTTCTCACATTTTAAGACACGTTGTGTCGCTTTTCTCAGCGCAGTGTTCATATTTTCTCACTGTCAGGTCCCGCCCCTACATACGGGAGCTTTCGAGATGCACCAGGCTGTCAGGGGGTGTTGTGTAGTGGAGGATGTGTCTATTTTGGCACTGACGGTCAAGATGACATCGAATTACGCTTTCTTGCGCTCTGTCACATGGGTGCTGACAGCTTTATTGTTGTTTAATGGTAGCAAACATCACGGCCTATTGAATGGGCTAATCAGCCACAGCAACAAGACCGATCTCTGGTCAATACAAAACTTTAGGTTTACTTTAGGTTTAAGGCTTTCAGGGCAGTTTCAGTGCAGGAAATGAGACTTTGGATGATGTAGACAAACAGAAATTCATATTGAATGCATATTAGATATTGTTTGGTGCAGGGTACAATTGGATCTAGAAAAATAGTATTTCCATCCATATGAAACACACTTTCAGTTACTTGAACTCCAGGCTTTCCTGTCTCTGCAGCCTGCAAGTCACCTAAATTTGTTTTTTTATTTATCTACAGCAACTTTTAAGTCCAGACCTGTGCTCCATAGTAAACATTTCCTGCCTGCGGGCTTAGTGCGGTGTCCTTCACTGCAGCTGGAATCTGACAAATGCGGGCCATGGGTGAAGATGCACTGGTATTTTTCCAGTGACTGTGCCACCAGTTTCCCTGCTGCAATCTTGTATATCACAGCGCATGTTTAGAAGCGTCCCCTTTCAACACTTCATGTCAGGCCTCCGCACGTATGACAGGTAGCAGGCGACCCAGCTAGTCTGAATTTCAGATGCAACTGTTGTTGCTGCCTTAGCACTCACTGTTCATGAATTCAGGTCAAATCTAAAAGCAAATGACAGACGATTAATCTGTAAAGCATTGCTGGTGTTATTCATAAGAGTCATTTTGATTCTAGCACACATTATTTTGAAGCATAAAACTAGAATAACACTGATGATCAGTTTAGAGCTGCTTAATGTTAAAGTTTTAAGGCTTTCCTCATGTGGTAAAAGCAAAAAGTGCAAAAAGTAACTGTACACAATCATTAAAAACAGATCCATGACCAAAAACAATCTATACGTTAGACAGAGACCATACCTTAGATTAAGTGCCTAGTGTCTGGCACCACATTATAATGTATATCATGATTTATGGACATTGTAGACAATGCATACTGTATTTAACTTCCCCTCAGTGGTGTAAAATAAAAGAAACTAGAGACTGCTAGATTCAACACTACCACTTCACACCGGATGTTTTTATCAGCTGCAAAGAAAAAGCAGCAGGGAGGTTTCCTGTAGATAAGGTATTTAGGAATGTCAAGTGGCCTTTAAAAGCTTTTTTAAATAGATCAACATGCCATTAAAAGCTCCATCTCCTGCATCTAAGATAAACAGCTAGAGGGAGATAGAGGGCCTCAGACTGCACTCAGGACTCTCAGGCCCTTCTAGTTTTGTAATTTAACTTGCTTTAACTGTTCTCCTCTGGTAATGTTGTCTTTGACTTTTCAGGTGCTGGCACTGAATGACACAGGGATTCACTTTGGGTCAGGGTAAGAAATGAGGCCACAGATGGTGAGCACAAGACATGCTCGCAAGGAATTTCATGCCATTGAGCTCAAAACCTGGCCTGAAGTTGCTGTTTGACCGGCGGAGTCTCGCTGCCGACAACGCCCTTGTGCAGCACATCTAGAAGTCCCAATGGATCCGTCACTCTTTTGCACAGATGGCCAAACACAGTCACGGTCAGCTCCAACTGACAGTCACACCGAGGACTCAAACTCTTTCCTTTGCGGTCCCACAGAAAACCCGCTGTCAGTATGTGAGACAGGAGCAGGGACTTTGTCAGATCCTTCAGACAAGTCAGCTGAGATTTTCTCAAACACTTCCAGAAACCTCTCCCAGGACAAAACCTCTGACTCAGGTTGTTTGAAGCCTTTGTCATGCAGTTCTAACATGTCAGAGTGTTTCTCAGAAACTGCACCGAAGGAAGAGGAATTCAGAGATGGCAGCTTTTTTAGCCCCAGGAAGCATGTATTACCTCTTTTACCTCAGCTCTCCTGTAACCTCATTTCCCCACTATCTGAACCCTCCAAGTTTTACGTGAAAGAATCTGCCCTCTCCTTTTCTGCCATCCAACAAAACAGTCCTCCTCGAGCCCCCGGTGTTATGTCATCTACTTCTGCGGATGTAATGGAGCCATTTGTTGCTGAACCTTGCTTTAGTCATAGTCCTGACCACAGTCAAGTCGCACATCTATCGAGGTCGTTATCACATCAGTCAGATAGTTTAGAGAGTGACACAGGAGCAGCGCCTATGTCAGACCTTTACATCTATGAAAGTGAGACACAAGACTTCATCCTGAGTCCTAATGTTGATCCAGAGGAGATCAAATGTGCTGAATACCCCTCATTATCACAGACTGAGGGGGAGAACACGGGTCATGAATGTGATATGCATGACCCGCTGTGTGATTCAGGCAATGTGGTGACACAATGTCATCCCGGCAATAGTGAGTCAGGCTGGAGCCAACAGGCAGGGCAGCAAACACCTGCTGTAGATGCCTGTGAGGCAGGCTGGCAGGCAGTACATGATGCCACAGGGAAAACAGAGATCACTGATTTCAGCCTTCAGTCTCAGCGCAGCATCAGCCCCATCGATCTGTGGCTTGACGCATGTCAGTATCTGACAGGGGAGGACTCAGAAGAAAGGAACAGTTATTCCGTGATGCAAGAAAGTCTCAGAGCCACCAGTCACTTGTCTTTTTCTGTAACAGAGACACAAGTGTCGGGTTACAGCTCCGATGGTTGTGAAGGGATTGGCCAGTCGGGCAGTGACACTATAGGTTGGGGTCCACCAGTCGAGAGGTGGTCTTCAGTGGACAGCTGGGCAAGCGCACTCTCAGACTGGGCCGGGATCATCGCAGCTCCATCAGAGGACTTCACAGCTGCCTTCACAGCGGCCGGAGCTGAGATAGATGCTCTGACGAAAGCACTCGCAGAAGGAAGCGCTTGTTTAGATCCAGAGACTTGTCAAGGGGAGAAGGTCATGGGTGTCCAGGATCAGCCTCTAAAGACACAGAACATCCCGGAGAGCT
This sequence comes from Karalla daura, assembly GCA_029224185.1. Lineage (NCBI taxonomy): Eukaryota > Metazoa > Chordata > Actinopteri > Chaetodontiformes > Leiognathidae > Karalla > Karalla daura. The sequence goes on from CM055201.1 coordinate 8,340,442, forward strand.
CCGTCCTATCCGGGCAGAGCTGCCTCCCTTTGTGCTTCGAAACTACAGGACCCGAGTTCCAGCAACGAGAGGGTTCCCCGAGCATCGAATCCCTGCACGACACAAGATCCACAACACAGCGGTATGAGGAGCAAGGAGAAACCCAGAGCAACCATGCTGAGATTTCTCTGTGCTCCCCACACCTGCAGTCGTCTGTGGGATCATCAGTTGCTGCGGTGGCCTCTCCTGGAGATGCAGATGTGACCTCTGCATCAACTTATTCTGCTGACCTGGACATTTTTATCAACAATGAACAAGATCCAATCATACTGACTATAATAGAGGATACAGATCTGGAGGGAGAACATGCACCTGCAGAGCTAATAATCAGTGAGGTAAGATGACCTTCCATACATTATTTTGTATCTTACTGTAAAACGTAGACTGGATATCCTGCACAATCTTATGTGAAGAGCATGAAACCGGAGCGCAGGCATCTTTCCTGTGTGTTGTGTCACGTGCACGGACGCTCATGTGCGTCCGTTCATCTCCCAAACATGGTGCACGTGGCATCGGGAAAGAGCAGTGGAAAGATTTCCCCTTCATCATTTAGAGAACAACAGCGTTCACCTTCACATGAGCCGCACTAAATGACAGATGAACCAGTCATGTGTCGTGGAAACATAGCCAGAACACTAAGAGACATTCCCGCTCCTGTCCTTGTCAGTGTTGTCATGCCAATAGTATTGATAGCCTGTCAGGAGGTGCATAAAGCAGTCCTGAGAGGGAAATCCACAAACATCAGACCCGCAAGTATTGTCACCTTGCACTGGACTGCTGCCATTCATTCTACATCCAAGGTCTGTCACCCACATCTGATTCTGTATTATTGGATAAGTCCTTTGGCTCCTCTCTCAAAGACTGACAGCTGTGTGTGCTGAAGGAAACAGGAGTGCCTGAGAGGAAAACTTCAGATGGACAGAAATGGCATCTAATAATAGCCGAGAGTTCAATGATAATAGCATGCATCCGTGGCGTGTCAGAGTGGAGGGGTGAGAGGAGAGCACAGCTGAGGACTGAAACTTGACCCCCCCATGCTCTCTCTCTCTCTCTCTCTCTCTCTCTCCCTCTCTATTCGTACGCGCCCTTTAACACACCCATTGCCACCGCATCTCCTATAAAAACCCAGGATCAGGACACCAACAGGTCCCTCAGCCCAGGATCCAGCTTGTGATTGGCTTAGGTGTGCACAGCGTAGCTGGAGCTCCCGTCTTTAACTGCCACAGAGTAGGCTTTTAGTTGCATAGAGGACATATGGACGGTAGGACTGGATATAGGTGCATGGTGTTCGATACACGTCTGCGCTGCTGTTCTATAGAAAGGTACGTGTTGATGGGAAAAAAATTCTGAAATGGCATGTAACGATAACTCGGTGCCTGCAGAATCTGCTTTTGGTGGTTGGCCGTTTTAAGCCAGTTGAGTCTCAACATATTTTAGCCTCAGAAATGCATTCAAATGACTTCATGATTTTGTTAATATTTTCCCATTTTCGTATCAGCCCTTTGCAGATGGACTGTGTGAAGTGACAGATGAGCGTAGTATCGCCCAGCCGGGCTCAGAGGCCGTGCAGAACGCCGAAGGGAGCTTTGGACTGGGTGAAATCATTCGCGAGGAAACCAAGTTGTCAACAGATATCCTCACCCCGCACTGTCTGACAGACTCTCACGTGCCAGGTGTGGACAGAAAACCTGGCCAGCGCCTTAATGTCCACACACATGTGTCGTCTGACCCTTCACTGGACTTTGATGGAGCATGTCAGTTGGAGCCACAGTGGGGAAGTCCCAAGTTTATTACCCCTTTAGCTCCTCTTGGTATTGACTCCTCCCTCATCGGTCGGACGAGGAGCAGTTTAGAGGCGGCTCAAGCTTGTGCCAAAAGGTCTCATGGTGATAACAGAGACTTCACTTGTGATCCCGCACAAACTTGCTATCTCTCGCAAGGCTTGGATGATATTATTGACAAATCATCTTCCGAAGGTGATGAGCAGCTGATTCATAAAGCAGACAGTAAAACAGACTCCTCCAATAGTTCTTCCCCAGAGGGACAATCCAATGTGGAAACTTCACAGAGCTTTTTCACTGGAGCACAACCAATAATCGAAGACGTCAGTGACCTTAGTAGAGAACTGTCAAACTTGGCCGTTATCCCAGCAGGTCATTTTATCATCTCTGAGGAGAACCGTATTGCATTCGCCACTTTAGATTTAAATGACCCCTTCGTACCCAGGGTTGTAAAACCAGCCGTAAAATCTGAGGAGGCAAATCAGAAACTGTTTGGAAAGATGCCTCACAAAACGCACAAGTCCATCTCGGAGGGCAAACCACGATCCAAAAAGGACAAATCGGCAGGTCATCACCATGGTCCACAAGCATCCTTGAAACAAGAGAATTTATCTCACCATGTCCAGCAGGTGTGCAAAAAGCAAGAGACTCATCCTCCTACTGGAGAACACACGCCGGCTGGGCTTGACAACAAAGAAACTAAACTGGTCATTGAGACTACTGTGGCCACCGAGAAGACTTCGACCAAGTCACATGGCAAGAAGAAAAAGAAGCATGCTCAGGGTGCAACAGGAGTGAAAAGTGTAGGAGATCCCCTAGTTGAGGTGGAGAATGGAGCAAAACCAAAGGCTGCAAAGGCAAGGATTGACGTGTTTGAAGCAAAACTGGCTCCAAAAGCCGGGAAAGCTCAAAAAGACAATGATCTGGGTCATGTCATGGCCCAGAAACCAGAGGTTAAATCCTGCCAGGCAGAGCAGCCCCCGCACCACACAGTTCGCAAAGACCACCAGCCAAAAAACCTTGCAGGTTCTCTGAACGATGATATCATCAAAAGACCACGCCTCTCCGGGGACAAGTTTGGGAAGATTGTGAGTGCTTTGGAGTCTAAACTACCAAAGCAAGACGTTTCTATCCAGGCAAAGTTAGACGAGGGCAAGGTAGAGGCTGGTGCGGCTCGTAAGAAGGCGTACAGCGAGGTGGTCAAACAGAAAATACCACCTAAGGAGGGTAAGGAACCAACTTTGGTTGAATTTTGATGTTAAGTACTCTTTTATGGGGGTGCAAAGACTCATTGTACCCACCACACCTAAAGCCTGTGATAATGTCTGAATGCAGAACCCAAGGTGGTGAAGCCAATTCAAGCCGTGGCGGTGAGTGGAGACCCCCAGAGTTTGAGCCTGTGGTGTCAGTTTGCAGCCATCTTCTCCCACCACACTGTGACCTGGAGCAGAGATGGCACGGTCCTGTCTGAGATCAAGAGAAGGTAGTCTAGTTTAACTGGATGGCAACTTATTTTCTCATATTTTAACATCAACTCTACACAGCACATTCAGCCAACCTATTTCCTCTCAAAACACCGGTTTTGTATACAAAATGACAGATTGCTTAAATTGTCTTCTACTACTTTGAGTGGTAGTAGCTGAAATGCAACTATTACTACTACTAACTATTACTACTTGTAGCTTGCTGTTTCAAATTGTTCCTGTAAGCTAGATATATCAACTATTTTTCCATTTTAACAAGTTAAAACTGATCTTCATTTATTTAAGTCATCAATCTTCACAGCAATCTACCGTATAGATACCTTCACTTGCATCGTAGTCTTTTCGGAGGGTTGTGGTCTACACTGACTTTGTGTGATGCATGTTGTGACACTGCGCCTGTATTTGAAGTGCAGGGGACGAAAGCAGAGTGTCACTGACCGTCTCCAACGCGTCTCACAAAGACCTGGGCAAGTACCAGTGTCATCTCAGCAGTTCACATGGATCAGTCACCCTGGACTACGTACTCACGTATGAAGGTATGAAGCTGGACTGCATTAAACTTGGACGCGAATGATGCGAAAAACTGTCAACCAAAAAAAATCTTCTTTGTTCACATATAGTGCTCAGTGAGATCGTCATCCCACCAACTCCAAAGGTTGTTGCAGGTGAGTTATGATCTCATAACTAGGTTTATTTTCTCAACAACCCAACATTTGATCTGACTCTAACTATCTTTGTTTTGCAGTTGCACCTGTGGAGGGGGGGACCGAAGAAGAGGATGTCCACTGCTCCAGGTTGCTGTTCAAAGACGACTTTCTGTCTGACCAGTATTTTGGAGAGGAAAAGCCTGCCAGCATCCTCACTGAAAAGATCCACTTTGGGGAGGGAATGCACCGGCGGGCTTTCCGGACCAAGCTGCAAGCGGGTCAGATACCCCTCTTACTACCCGGACACCCCTGCGTGCTCAAAGTGCACAACGTTATCAGCATCGGGACCAAGAACAATGAAGAGCTCATTCAAAAGAACTTCACCCTGGCTGTAGAGGTGAGATCACAGGACTCTAATGTCAGAGCCTACAACATTATGGTAAAAGTTTGTAGGAATAAAAGCAACACACTTATGTGTGCATTTAATGTGCATTTCTTCTTGGCCGCCCGCTGCCAAATGCTGTCTTGCTTTCTTTAGCTGCTGAGAAAAATAATGGCTGGCCTGTTTTTCTTGTTGGTCTGAATCAACAAAACTGAACAGGTGCTACTCTGGAACCAGTTTTTAGGGTCAGGGCCAGCTTTTGGTGAAAATAGAAAGAAACAGTTCCAAACTAACAATTCCGGGCCACAGACAGCCTTTCAAGTCTTGCAAATTGCATGCATATCATCTTTTATTTGTCTATTTGTTAAAAATCATGGCTGGTTTCCAGTAGATAAGTATGTGCACAAACTAGTCTTATTGAGGAAGTAAGAATTGTAAATTTGCTCTCTGATGTAGGAGTGCCAGGTCCAGAACACTGCGAGAGAGTACATCAAGGCGTATAACACTGTGGCCCAGTCTGTTGAGTCCTTTGGAGAGATCCCAGAGTGAGTGGCTCACTGTTAACTTAATTTAACCTTCTGTGGTATCATGTCATTTATGTGTAACTTAAATATTTTGAACTCAAGAGTGCTGATTTCATCTTGTCACTAGGATCATTCCCATCTACCTGGTTCACCGTCCGTCCAATGACATACCCTACGCCACACTGGAGGAAGAGCTGATCGGTGACTTTGTCAAGTATTCAGTCAAGGACGGCAAAGAGCTCAACCTGCTGAGACGCGATTCAGAGGCAGGGCAGAAATGCTGTGCCTTCCAGCACTGGGTCTATCACAAGACAGAGGGGAACCTGCTGGTCACTGACATGCAAGGTTGGGAAAATGATTTTATTTATTCTTTTTTTTTGCACGCATTGAAACAAAAGTATGAAATGTTAAACAGATTTTTATGGTTCTCAGGGGTGGGAATGAGGCTTACTGATGTGGGAATAGCCACCTGTAAAAAAGGGTGAGTATACACATGAGAGATTTGATTGATTTGTTTTCTTTCATGCATTCAAACTAAGTCGCTCCTTATTTATTTCATTGCAGGTATAAAGGCTTCAAAGGAAACTGTGCCACATCCTTCATTGACCAGTTCAAAGCCTTGCACCAGTGCAACAGGTACTGTGAGATCCTGGGCCTCAAATCGCTGCAGCCCAAACCTAGAAAGGCTGCATCTGTTCCCAAACCCAAACCCCAACCCTCTGCTGGCCCCAAGAAGAAAACATTTGGGCCAACAGTGAAGGGCAAGTCATAACCAGAAGGGGGCAATGGACTACAGGTTTCAAATTTTTTTTGGTGATTTACATTTGACCTTTTAAAGAGGAGTCATAAAGTTTGGGGCAGCCAAATCATGGAGGAGACTGAACTACTTGACTTTGACGTGTGCAATAGTAACACATGCAGCAACTTTTCAGATTTTGCTTCGTTTCGTGAATATTTGAGAGAGTTTTATTTTAGTGAGAATTTCTATATGAGCATTTATAATTTTATCGAAAGAAACTTTATTTAGTTTTGGGAAAACTGTGACAAATCTAACAAACACTTGAAAATGTTGATGTCTGTCTGTGTACGTAGACCTGTGATGTCTTAGAGAGACTGCTTTATAGAAGAGGCGCGATGACGTTTCTTTGCAGATCAATGCAAAGTTTTCTTGTTTTTCTACTGATGGGACGTTTTCAGACTATTAGTTCATTAAATTAATGAACTTGTTATTGATTAGAGAAAATGTCAAGTAGGTTTTATGATAAAATACATGCAATAGATGACATTTTGTATATTCTTTAGGGTTCACTTACACAAGTATGAGTAAGTCATTTTGTAGGGTAGTTTTTTCTTTGGGAGGCAACATACAATGAACATTTATTTAGTTTAATGTTACGAGACAATGTCGGTTCATTTAGCAAAGTTACTAAGTCAGGACGTGTTCATATTTGTACTCAGACATTTTGTACACTGACATGTTACATGTGCTTTTGAATGTATACACAAAAAAATGTGAAGATTTATTGATTGGTGATTTTACTATCTGTGGCACTGTTCTGCTCTCTAGACTGATATTAATCGCCCGGCATCATTTCAGGGATCTATACTGTCTTGGTCCAACTCAAACAAAACGAGAATCTGTAAATGCAACATGTGAGCTCATAAAATGAGTCTGTCCGATCTGACACAGGCTCAAATGGTTCTACTAACATGGCTCTCATGGTGCAGCTTTGGCCCGAGTGTAGATCTTTGTTATTAAAGAGATGTTGCTGGTTGAACATGCTTTGTGATTTTTTTTTTCTCATCAATCAGTGGGGCATAAATGTAATGGATCCTCTACCTTTGCAGGTTTGAGGGAGGAGGTGTCTGTCTTCATGCACAGGTCTGGAGGCCTTCAAGGCCCACGGGTCTTCAATTCTGAGGTGTTCTTCATAGTTTGTGGAGGTTCAAGCTTTAACACCAAACAACAAGGCAAAAGCTCTTTATTCACGGTCTTTACATGGGTGTTGTACAATTATAAAATATTCTGCATGTAACGGATATAGATGACCTGTTTACATGTTGAAAAAGTTGGCAGCAGCATGACAACAAATGGGCCATCTATTCATAACTGTGGTTAATGGGAGACGGTCTCGTGCAGTGAATTATCACCTTAAATGCAAAAGTAAGTGGGTCACACTCAGAGGCTCAATATCATGAACAGTCTATCAACACATTGCATATCTAGTTTCATATCCACCCCTGCTGCATACTGTAGTGTAATGTGTGACATGCAGCAGGCAGCACCAACAGCTGGGGACACATTTTTAGCCTGAACAACATCAAGTAATACAAACCTGCAAAAATAAAAAAGGAATATATAGAAACCACTGAATGGAGGACAAGGACACCATCAACCGGGCAACCCAGGACATAGAGCAGGGGATTGAGGTCCTTTTCACACTGTAGCTATTTAGTGTGATAATGGCGTTTGATAGAGAGGACACAAACACCATTGTCACACTCCACAGCTCTGGAGGACATTGTTTGCCGTGGATGTTGCTGTGGCAGAAGGTGTTAATAGAGAATGCTGGGTTGACGACCTGGTGAAATAAGGAAAAGAGGTGTGGAATCAATAACAAGCAATGGAAAAAGAAAAAGTGAGAGGAAACAAAAGTTAGGTAAAAATCTTGTCCGCCTGATATTACATTAAAATGCTAAAAAAAAAAAAAAACATTGAAAGCGTAGAATCTGCTGAGCAAACACAGGGTTTAAACAAAGTGTTCAAAGTCCAGTTGTATCTACTTTTACTCAGTGTGGGGATGACCACAGCTGTGTGCTGTTTGTGTATGTGTGTGTGTGTGTGTGTGTGTGTGTGTGTGTGAGAGAGAGAGAGAGAGAGAGAGAGAGAGAGAGAGAAAGAGAGGGAGAGAGAGAGAGGGAGTCGAGGAAAGAACAAAAAAATCAAAGAACCGTATAAGATCCTAATTTCTATCCAATCAACAAATACTGCATTTTTCTCAAATGTTAAAAATTTTGAAAGCAAAAAGCAGATCGAGACTCTCACAGTAGATTCTACTTTAAGTACATTTTACAAAACATTCCCAATTTTCCCCAAATAACTCAAATTATCCTCCCTAACAACTTTGAGATGAACCCTTTTCATAGACCTATGGCAAGACAGCCAACTTACCTCAAGTCTCTAAATTCATCCTCTTCCCAGACTCATTTATTCACTCATTCATTGATACCCCAGGGTTTACTCTCCTGCTGCGCACTCCTCAAGCTACTCTGTTTCCTCTGATCCTTCCTTCTTGTACCAGCCGTCTTTGTGTTGCAGTCTTTCCAAACAGTTAAAAGTCCAGTAGCGCATCCGGAGTCGCACGCACATGAGGTGATACGTGGTGCGTTGGGGTTTGGTGATGTCCCGTCCAAGTCTTTATGTAGATGGAGCAGGGTTGGACAAACAGCCAGTCCCACATCAGTGATAAGCTACGGGGGAAGTATTGATCGACCCTGACCAGAGATAGAGGGTGAGGGGTGGAAGAGCAGGAGACAGAAAACCTGCCCCGGTGAGGCAACAGGGCCTTAATACCAAGGTTTCACTGAAAGTCACCATGTGCTGAATGGCCGATGCCATGCCTGGGATTAGACGGGTAACCTCAGCAGCAGATGAAGGTTGTTTGAAACAGTAGGAATAGTTAAAGTAACTGGCTAACATATGAAATATTCAGAGGTCATTGATAAACCCTTAGAATAAGTACCTCTAATGGATAGACAAGAGCTGAAAACATTTCCCTAAAAGCGATCTGCACTAAACTGTAGTACTAGGTGCCAAGTGCTACTAAGTTGATACACGGTTGAACATCCATCCGTCCATTATCTTACCTGTTTTGAACATAATGGGGCCTCAATGGTTGGTCGATCTCAACAGACATATGGTGAAGGCAGAGCATATGCCCTGGACAGGTTGTTGGTTCATATCAGTGCCAGTGGAATAGTTATCCATTTTTCTTGGGTTTCTTTATTACCAAATAGTGTTGCAGGGGCAGGATATACTGCTTACACGCTGCTTACACTTACACACACGCACACACACAAAACACAAGGACAGAAGCTGAGTCCGAACTGGGATTTATACCCCTGTCCTTTTTGCTCTCTCCAGCCCATGAAAAACCAAGCTGTCTGTAAGTAATGAATAAACAGTTACATAGATAGCTAAAAGTAACAGGTAAATAGCTGTAAACGGTGGCACCAAGCGCTAGGACATACTGGTTAATAAGAGTAATGGATTAACAAGTGAATAGCTAGCTCATAAGTATTTGAGAGTTGGCTAAGGGAAATGGCTAAACCATTGTAGCAATTAGCAAGAAGTTCTCGATAAAAGGAGCTAACACTGCTAACAGCGTTAGCAGCTGATAGCTAGCTAACTGATAGCTAGCTAAATGGATTCATTGTTGGAGTGGTTCCCTCGAAGCAATGAACTGACATGGTTGAGAGTTAGTGATTTTCTTTTCATTAAAGAGAAACTACAAAAACAACTCAAAGATTTAGTTAGCTTTTTGTTTTGTTTTGTTTTTTTTTCTGTTTCAGGTCATGTTGAAATGTCATGAAAAGTGACACAGCAATCTGAAATCTTTGCAATTTTTCCACATTAACCATTCAGTTTTCATTCAGTTTGTCCATGGTACCCTCAACATAGGGACGACATTTTGCTGAAACCAAAACTGAGAATACTTTAATATGTTCAGGTTAGTATATCTGGGTTGTTTTAGCTTCCTATCAGGGTTTCATTAGGGTCAGAGCTGATGCAACACAGAAACAAGGAGCTGTGAGACACACAGAGACAATAAAACTTATTATTCTTGTGTTTGTGTTTCTTTAGGATTCCTGCTATGGGAGACCCATTATCATATGCACTTTGAAATTACTGACCAGGTGGAACGTTGGTAGAACGTGGATCAAGGCAAGAGTTGGCTCTCGGTTTGTTTGTGACCAGATCGAGGGTAGCAGGGCTTGATAAAATGTCCCCTACCTGGCAGTGTGGCTTTTATTTGCTTGGCCTTGGAGCTGATAACTCCTAGATTGTGATTGTGTGAATGAACTGGGGTCCCTTCACCACACCACGTGTGCACACATGGAAACAAGAGGGACGGGGGGGCAGTTTCAAGTCTCACTGAATCCTCAAGAAAGGGACTCTAAAAGGTGGTTCAGGTTAACACTGGAGTGCCTTTACAATGCATTTCTAATCAAAACTGTCTCTTTCAGCGGCCCCTCTTGGCAGAGATAATATACATGGTACAGAATTAATTAACATGCACCACTTCGTAAAGGACTTCTGCTCTGTCTGAAGGTGGTTGAGGGTAGAAAACCAGTCAACATGAGGCATACTTAAATGGAAAAACAACAGTAAATAGACTAGTTTTTAACACCATTTCCCTGAATGTAAAAGAGTCCCTGTTTATTAAAACAAAGTAACTAAATAGATAGAAAAGACCTCCCTATGTTGAACTATATCATGTATTGGGCACATGTAGAGTCATATGAACTCAAATAACACACCTTGAGAAGTTTGATTTTTATTTGACTGAAGATAGATAAATGAACCACAAAGAGTTGCAGAAAGTGGTGGAATCTTTAACAAAAGTGATATTTCCTGTCATTCATTTAAAAAAAAACTAAACCCTCTAAAAAAAAAAAAAAAAAAAGAGAAAACCTAATCTTTACCGAGTCCGATTGAAAGGGTTGGATCAGAGAGGGGAGGGAGACACAAGGGAGGGAAAATGTAGACAAGAGAGGGGAGAAAACAGAGAGTACTAAAAGGACGCGAAGACTCGCCTTCACTTCTGTCAACGTTCTATCTTAGCAGCAGCCCAGATTTACAGACTATTCATATTGCACCAGGTAAGTGCTCCGAATGGAAAGACAAAAAAAAACAAAACAAAAGAATCACATTCAAGTTAATGACAACAGACATACAACAGGTGACATGACCTCAGAGTGATCTATAAAGTGCCCTTTAGCTTCAATGGTGTTAGAAAAGAGGAGAGGGAGGGGAACAAAAGAACATTAAAAAAAAAGAGGATTTCTCTTTCCGTCTTTGTAAGAAACGTGCTGTTTTTATATTCAGTGGCAATCACAGCTTTTCTCTCTCTCAAGCACCCGCGCTCAGCTTCACTCCCAGCGACGTCGATCAGTAATACTTCCGTCAAAACGTGTGCCGTACACATATCTATATTTCACGAAGGAACTCAGAACGTGTTTTTTTTTGTTGTTTTTTTTTTCTCCTCGGGAACAATTTACAGCATTATGAACAGCAACAGGCATGAGAATATTTCACAGAGTCACTCCCCCCCCCCCCTCCCCCGCCCCCCCCCCCCCCCCTCCGCCGCAGAGACCGATCGCGTCGTCCAGATCGCCGCCACGTGGTCGAAGCAAACACAGGGTACGGGTTCGTGCTGCTCTCGTGGCACTACGATAAAAACCGTTCCGATTCGACACCTTTTGCTATCACTACGACAAACCGATATGGATGAACCGCTTCCCCAGACGGGCCGGATCTACACTTCACACACCATGTCGTACAGGATCGTCAAAAGTAGTAAACAACATCGCTCGTCAGCACAAACGCGTCGGGGGTATTTCTTTCCCGCGGGAAATTCACACCAATGATTTAAGAAAGAAAGAAAAACAAACAGTCTCATGACAAAGCCGTAAAAAAACCCAATCATCATCTTTGGGGATTTTTTTTTTTCCCCACCGTCCTCCCCGTTCTCGAATCGTTACAGTGGCTTAAAAGGAACGAAAGAAAAGAAAACAGAAAAGAAAAGAAAAACAACTCTAGAAAAAGGCTGCGGTGGCGATTTCTGATCACACAGCATACAGACAAGGCTCTACGGAGGGATGTGGCCCGATTTCCTGACACGTGATTGGCTAGCATTCCTAAGGTAATCTGGTGTTGTTGGTCGAAGGATTTGAGAGAGAGAGAGAGAGAGAGAGAGAGAGAGAGAGAGAGAGAGAGTAGTGATCGTGGTGCCGTCGCAGTTCCTCAAGAGAAATAGTGCATGTGGGAGCCCAGATTAAGGCCATGCTAAGACCCCCCCCCCTTCCGCGGAAAGGTGCTCGAATACTGTGCCATAATGTACATACAGGAGCTATTGAAATGCATTACCGTCTTCCAGCACTGTAGATTTTCACAGGACGAGGGTGGGGGGAGGGGTGGGGTGGGGTGGGGAGGTGGGGGGGGGGAGAAACAGCGGTCTGGGGAAGCAGTCCTTTCCCCGGAGGAGCGGCGCGCGCCCGCACCGAGAAGATGCAAAGACGGAGGCGGCCGCACAGTCTGGAGCCGCCGGGGCTGCGGGGGGGGGGTGGGGGTGGGGCGGCTCAGTCAGGCGTCTACAGTACGACATGCTCGCACAGAGCTGCTACAGCAGCTGCTCTGACATCCCTGCGGCTTCGTGGTTTTTGTTCTCTTTTCCGTTGTCGTCGTCGTCGTCGTTTGTCGTTTCTTTTAACGTCGGGCGGCGCTCCTTCTCTTCTTTCCCCCCCCCGCGTTCCCTCTTTAGTCGACCCCCTCGAAGCCCTGAG
>CM055201.1:8357864-8359619 GCA_029224185.1 Karalla daura
GCCTGCACGCACACGCACACACATACACACACACACACACACACACACACACAAAAAGGACGTCAGGACGTGGTAGAAAGCCGGACAATGGTCTCGTGATACGGAGACCTTGTCCACAGGAAGACTGGGCGCGTAACCCAGAAGGAAAACAACACAACACGTAGTAGCTGCGGAGGGGGGGGGTGGGGTGGGGTGACGGCATCTGTGCCGACACGAGAGCCCTGGCGCGTCAAGTGGCGAGCGCAGGGGCCGGGCGAGAGAGCTACTCACGGGCCCCGTGATGGCCGGGCTCTGCAGGCGAGGGTCCTCCCACTGCGTGTTCTTCGTATCTGACGGGGAAACAGACGGCGAATCAACACAAGCCCCCTCTATCTTCAGACCACTTCAGACAAGCAGTTCCAATGACTCCCAACGAGCGAATCACCCTGAGGACTAAACACTCGGGCCCGGAGGCTGTGTCGCCGCTTCCTTGGGCCGTCGGGCAATACATTTCGACCAAACACGAGCACGGAGGCGACGGGTCTTACTGTGGTCGATGTAGAAGGTGCGTCCGTCCGAGTGGACCCGCTCCTCCCATCCGGGGCTGCGGAGAGAGAGAGAGAGAGAGAGAGAGAGAGAGACGAGAGAGAGAGAGAGAGAGAGAGAGAGAGGCGAGACGGAGGAGGGAGGTGAGAGGGGGAGGGGGGGGAGGAGAGGACACCGTCAGCACTTCCTTGGGAAAAAACAGGCCATGCTCAAATAGTCGCCCCGGCCCGCGTCCTTTTCTCGGGGCCCGTGTTGGATCGACCTTGGCCCCGGGGCCCGGCCGGGCAAGCTCGATCGAACGCGCGCGGCAAAGGAGCCCGAGAGGGACCCTCTCTCTGTCTCTCTCCCCTATTTGAGGCATGTCGGCTCGGGTCGGCAAGGCAAGACAGGGGGGGGGGTACGACCACCACGGTCCAAACAAATCATAATAATGATACAAAAAAAAAAAAAAGGTGAACGACAATCACCGGTCGTTCAAAACCATGGACACGGTGACCACTTGTGGCACGGTGTCACGGGACACACGCACACGCTTACACGCACACACCAGCAGTCAGGCAGTAGTTGAAAGTAAAACACAGTAGATCGAGAGCGGAGAGGTGGGAGAGGAGGGAGTCCGAGTGGGGGGAGAGAGAGAGAGAGAGAGAGAGAGAGAGAGAGAGAGAGAGAGAGAGAGAGAGAGAGAGAGAGAGAGAGCTCCACGGAGAAGCCCGAGAACACATGCAACATCCAGCCGCTTCCATCCTCTTATGCACACCTACTATATATGCATACATACATACATACATACATACACACGCAAGGTTCCTATAGTTTCTCCTCAAGCCTCCGTGCCTCTCTCTGCCTCCCCCTGTCTAAGCCCCCCTCCGCCTTCCTGTTGATTTCTTTCCCCCGCTCGTCTATCCGTGCCTCGGACACGGTTACACAGGGGGCGGAGCAGTCTGGGGCAGGTCTGGGATCCCGGGGGGCCGGGTGGGGGGTGGGGGGGTCGCATGTTAACAGAACGGGTGGTGGAGCAGGAACGGTGCACAGAGAGAGGGGGAGTCGCGTGGGGATGAACACAACGTGGATCGAAGAGAATACGGATGAGAGAGAGGGGAGGCAGAGGTACGGTCCATCCATGCCGGTCATGACAAAGAGAGAGGAGAGAGAGAGAGAGAGAGAGAGCAAGAGAGGGGGAGGGGAAGAAAAAAAACGGAATAAAAACTAAAAGAAAGCGCAAGGCTGTCT
>CM055201.1:8359719-8442170 GCA_029224185.1 Karalla daura
GAGTCGCTCCTGGCCGCGTCCCGGTCTCCGCCAGCGCCCGGGGTGAAATAGATCTTGAGATGAGGCTGCCGCCTGGCACTCTCCCCCGCTGATCTGGAAAGTGCAGCCGTTGGGTCGGCCCCGCGCCTCCGTCCCCTGCGTCTCCGCCTCGGCCCGCGTCTCCCCCGGCGGGCAGCCTCAGCCGGGGGGACGGCTTCCCTCTCCAGCCGGATCCTGGGGTAACGCAGCGCGCGTCCCGCTCCGGGGCCGCCGGCCACCACGCCGAGCTCCGTGCGGTCTTCCTGGCAAGTTCCAGCCTGCGCCCTGCCCGGGCTCTGCTCCCGGTCCCGGTCCCGGTCCCGGTCCTGGTTCTGCTGCAGCTGAAACACCAGCCTCTGCGTGCCGCCGTTGACGAGGGAGCGCTGGGTCGGCGCCGGGCTGCCGGACGCACCAGCCGGCGGCGCCGTAGGGGAGGATGCGGAAACGCCGGACCTCCGACCCGTCCGGAGAGTTCCTCTGGATGCAGATCCCGCCCACGCTGATCCCGGGGCCGCCCTGCGCCGTGGCCGTTGGAGCCCAGGCTGAAGACCCTGCGCTCGGGCAGGTCCGGCTCGGTCGCCGGGGGTCGAGGGATCCTCGCCGTAATACGGAGGGGGGTCCGCCCCCGCTGGCGGCTCGCTGTAGGCCGGCGCGGGCCCCGGCGGCGTGTACCGCCGGCGGCGGGACGTCGTCGCCCGCGCGTCCGGCCGCCCGGGCTACGAGAGGCGTCGGCGCGCTGGAGGGGAGATGTGCACGGAGGAGCTCCTGGTGGGCCGCGGCTCGGCGCAGGCGGAGAGCTGGGGTATGAACATGCTGGAGCTGCGCTTCAGCGGCGAGGACTCCGGGGCCTCGGGGGGACGCGCCGGCCGGGACCTGCCGCGCGGCCGGCTCCTCGCGGCGCCCGGAGACGCCCGGGCGGCGGCGTGACCGCATCGCCGTCTGCCGCCCGCCGCCCCCTCGCAGTCCCCCTCCAGGACCTCCGGGGCCGTGTTGCTGCGGCCCGAGCCGAAGTACAAACGCAGACGTTGTGCCATTTCCACCTCCCTCGCGTCCCACAGGCTCCCGTTCCCCTCCCGGCTGCTCTCTCTGACCGGCCCCGTTTTGCTTCTCCCCTCCGGCTGCCGTCTGGGTCTCCTCTCTGCTACTCTCTCTCTCTCTCTCTCTCTCTCTCTCTCTGTGTGTGTCGCCCACTTCTCTGCTTAGTCTGACTAGATGACTGATCCCCCTTTTTTTTCCTTCTTCCACTCCCCCCCCCCCCCCCCCCCTCCCACCCTCTCCGAGTCTCTTCCACAACTTTTCCTTCCCACAGTGAACTGCGCGGAGGGAAGAAGAGAGCGAGACGGCCGCTGCAAAAGAGCTGACAGCTTCGCGCCGCGCACCCGGGAGGACGGCGAAACGGAGACGGAGGGCGACGGTTTTTTTCGTTTGGAAAAAAAAAGGAGAAAAAAAAAAGAAGGGTCCCCCGTGCGCAGACTCTTAGCGCTGCCGAGCACTAGCGACAGACAGCAGAAATAGCCCGAGCCCAGTGACGGCCAGCATTCCTGACATGATTGGATAAGAGCGGCCCGGCGCTCCTGGTTTCCGAGGGTGACGGTGGGTAGCATGTCAGTCATGTGACCAGGGGACGGCTCAGCCACCTCCTGCTACTGGCCCATGCCGCCCTCATAGTGCTAACCGGCCCCCGGGACACACTCCCCCCTTACTCTGCATCCCCACCTCCATCCACATGATCCGCTCCTAGCCGCCGCCCACACCTCCTATCTGTGTGCTCGCTCCCCGATCCGTGCTGTTCGGGAGCACTCTTAAAAAAAGCTCTTAAAGTAACTCTTAAAGTTGGGTCTGCTGGCGTCTATCTCCAGTTGAATGCGGGGAATACACCCTGGTCTCGAGTCTCAAGTCCATCACACACACGCCACTGAATCTCACACTTTAACAAAGCTTGCAAGAGAAACTAACTGTAAATTATCTGAGAGACATGAGCTCAGCTTTCTACACTGCCTCTTTATTGTTTAGTGACTGAAGGCTGTTCTGTGATTATCGATCTGCACAAGTCTTGAGTCACTGCCCCCCCCAGGAGGGGGAAAGCAGAGCGAGGAAAGCCAAAGGAAGTTGATGTCGTGGCAACTGGACGCGTTGTCGATCCTCGCGTGGAGAATGAATGGAGTCCAGTCGCCACGACTCACAACTCCTTGAATTACGATGACCTGGCGGACTGAGAATCTCCAGAGACGAGATAAGAAGGAGTTCTCCGTGAATGAGTTTGTTTTCCAACGCTGCGTCTGTAACCTTTCCTGCACCGGTCACAACATTTCCCTGAACATTCCCCAGCAGACCCGGAGGACTAGCCGGGCTTCTTGAAAGCTGGACAAACGAAGAAAAGCGGCACGAGGAGGCTGCTGCTAAAAATGGATGAGGAAAGAAAGGAGGACGGAAAAAAAAGAGTGAGGAGCAGGATATCTGACAGATTGCAGCTTTGATAAGGCAAACGGCACTCCCTCTGCGGAGACGCATCCAAGTCTCCGTCAAACGGAGCAGGCTACGCTGTCTCCCGTACGCAGCCAAACACTCAACTGTCTGGTGGTTTTATAGGCCACTCCGCTTGCATCCAAAAATCCACTCAGGACACGACTCAGCTGCGATCCCGGCCCACACCGCCGAGACGCTTTGGGAAAGCTTCAGCACTTGTAATGTGCCATTTGGCCGCGGTAAAAAGGTGAGCACTTCTCACAACGCCCTGTACATCCACTAGAGCAGACTGGGATCATTTACGATGGGGAAATTAGGACTCAAACATAAAAGCAAACCCCCCCCCCCCCCCCCCCCCCCACCCCCCCCCATTAGACCACAGGGCCTATGTCACGCTAACATGCAGGCCGCTACGAGATGCGAAGAAGCACTCAACGTGTTGGCAAATGTGAAGCCGTGCACTTGGCTTGTGTTTGGTGGACTTCGCTGTGTTTAGAGGTTATAATTTGAAGCACCAGTGGGAGAGACTGACAGGGTTTTCTCAAGCTCTTCTAGCAAAGCTGCCAAAGCCACTTTTCTAGCAACATTCAGATGGGACCACTAATGTGATGTCATTCGTTCTCGATAGGAAGTTAGTCAGAGAGTGTTTGGTCGACTTTGGTGCAGTTATCTGATGTTTATAGGTTGAAAAACTGTAGAAATGCGCATTTTCAAAACTTTTGGCAGCATTAATTGTGATACAATGTTCACATTTTTACTATGTCTATCCCATTTTATGGGCGAACCATAACATTTTCTCTGCTGTTTGCAGCTGATCACAGCCATACTGCTAAAAGAGATAAACGAACACTGAGCAGGATCCAGTCCATCGCACTGGCTCAGAACAGTCTAGTGTCTTCATGTGGCCATTGTCCACCCCTGGACCGGAGCATTCTCACCAGTGCCAGGCTGACATATGACTCACCAGAGGATCAGCGTGAGAAAATGGAGGCTTAAGGCTACCGCGCCCTCAGGGCACTTTGAGGGGGGAGATGTCAGGCCCCATGCACAGGGCCCACAAAGTCTCTGTGATAATCCGGCCTTTCAGAACCGTCCCAGAAGCTGCCTCGACTTCCATGACCGAGTTCGACTCATAGCTGAGCCCTCAGCGGTGAGTCACTTTATCTGTGTCGAACCCAAAAGCCAGCGGTAAACAAGCGGACCGCCAAGCCACCGACGGTGAGGGGGAGAGAGAGGGAGGGGGGAGGGGGGAGAGAGAGAGAGAGAGAGAGAGAGAGAGAGAGAGAGAGAGAGAGAGAGAGAGAGAGAGAGAGAGAGAGAGAGAGAGAGAGGAAAAAGGAGGGACAGGGAAGGGCATCAAGGAGACGGGGCGATATTGACTGGGGAGAAAGGGCCCAAAAAGAAAAGACAGTTGAGCCAGAAGAAATCGTTGGCTTGGCAGTCGGTGAGGCTCAGTGATGACACACTGCCTACAGTGTTAGGCACAGTCAATAAATGTGTGTGCGCGCGCGCGCGTGTGTGTGTGCGCGCGCGCGCGCGAAACGTTATGGAGAATGTTCTGTACAAAAGAAACTAAATGCCAATGTGTGGTCCGATGGCAGCACGCCCAGTTTGCCAAGTGACATAACGTGCCTGCTTCAAACAAAGCGCTGCACTGTGCTGTGCTGCAGTGCCTTTTCTTTCCCTCTTTCTTTTCTTGTTGTTTTTTTAACATAGCTATGTTTACCGCCGGCCTCGCGTACGGCTCTTCCGCGCTGGCTGCGAACAGAGCGGGCCGCGATCCGTCTCGGGCGCGGGCTCCGCTCCCGCCCTCCATCTTCTCTCCTGACAAATAAACCGTAAAACGAACGGACGCGAGGGGACGGGCGGACCCGGCAGGCGCGGGAGGCGCCTCGGGCCCGCGCCTTTGTCGGACAGAGGGGGGCGCCTCCTCGGACATATAAGGAGAGGAGCGGGCCTCCTCTCTGCAGAGGCGAGTTCGGCCACGCGCCGATTCTATCACATCGTGATTTAAAACCGACCGGAAGGAGCTTCGAGTCGCGAGACACACCTACGGTGATGTGACTGAGCTATCGGGGTGGGGGGTGGGGGGGTGGTGGGGGGGGGGGGGTGCTGCTTCCCAGCCCCCGGGTCTGTGGGGCCCGGGGAGAATGCGCCTCACGCAGCCAAGAACATCACAGCTATGCTCGGCCGCATCCGCTGTTTGTTTTACCAAAGCGCCCGAGCATCCAGCGCACCGTGCGGAGTCGCAGCAGAGTTACTGTAAGTCGTTAGGGACTACATTTCTCCCCCCCCCCCCCACATTCCTTTAGGAAGTCTCTCATTCCCAGCTTCTCTGAAGACGGCTCGCCTTACGGGGCGAAGGTAACAGGGAGCCGCGAGCGAGCGAGATGATCATTAAGACCCCCCCACACACACACACACACACACACACACACACACACACACACACACACACACCCCCCTTGTGCTATTTTTAATTGCTACACTTCTTGACATTGTGCAGACGTTTAATCTGGTCGTCATGGAAACTGAGGACCCACAACAGGCTTAATTTGGCGAGTGAAGGGAAGCCAGTGTTCTCGTCCGCGTGTGTGTGTGTGTGGGGGGGGGGGGAATCGGAGAGATCTGACATAACAAGAACGCAGCAGTCGTGGAGGTGGTCTCTTCTTTCCAGCTGTGGCGTGGAGGTCGCGGCGTCTCCAGCCTGACGAGGTGTCGACGAGGGGGGGGGCAAGGAGCGAGGGCCGCGACCCGCCCCAGGCTGCCGAACGGCCCCCCCGATTGGCGAAACGGAGGCAGCGCCGTTCCGGGGAAAATGACACGCATCCGCTCCGTAGTGGCACACTTCATACCGGCGGCGCGCTCAATGTTTTAGGACCGGAACCGTTCGAGGCGGCGGCGAAGAGCACGCCGATCCAGAGAGGCGCGAGGAGCGTGGCGCTGAATGAATCAACAGACACGACAGACGAATGGTGGAGCAACGCATCGTATCGGCTGAGAGCCACCTGCTGCTCAGCGATACGGGGTTTACGTTTCGCAGGCGTGCGAAGCAAAGAGGACGTCAGTGCGGCGCCTGGCCTAAGAGGACCCGAAAACACTGTGAAACACGCTCGCACTTTGGAACATGACGTCAACTTTTTTTCACGAAGTCGTCAATTTGCAGAGAACGTTATGAGATGTGCGGGTAGACGTGGAGCGACAGAGAGAGATGCAAGTCTGAGATCCTTCGGGTAAATCCAGGATGGCGTGCATCAAAACCTGCTCATTTTGCAGAACATAATCATAATCATAATAATAGTAAAGAAACGTGAGCCTTACCAATCTGTTTTCATCGAACACCTCAAACAGTAGCCTGTGATTCTGCGGACACACCTGCGTTGGAGACAAAATGACAGGGGGAGAGCGGTCAGGGGGGGGGGGGGGGCAGTGGTCATTACGCGCTTACTGCAGGCATCTCTCTGTGTTTGTTTCACATGGGGATAACTCGGCTACCGTGGCTACGGGACGGAGTCCTTATAACCCAGAACTATAACTCACTATACAAATAACCAGGCGGGGGGGGGAATAGTCACACGCGTGTGACAGAGCCTCAAAAGGTCTCGCACGGCGTGTTTGATTACAGCGATGGAGGAGGCAGGACCCCGCTCTCGGATAAACTGCAAACAGAGATATACAGCTCTAGCACGGGCCCTCCAGAGTAGCCAGGGGCGATGACGGGGCCGCGGGGGGGGGGGAAGGAATCCGGCAGTGAACTCACTCTGAAGTAGAATTCCTCGTTCCACTTGGGATTGAGGGTCTGAAACAGAGGAGAGAGAAGAGATGGCGGTTTAGACGGTGCGATCGGAGTGAAGCATTTCCTGGGTTAACAGGGCAGATTGTGTGGAAGTGATATGTAGGTATGTAGTGGGAGTGGGGAGCCCGAGTGGGGAATGGGGGCCCGGCCCTGCGCGTCGGTGACCCTCTGACGCCGCCCCGAGGAAGCCCGCGGCGCCGACACGTCCCGGTGCCTGGCGTGGGCCCCTAGATCAGCGGCCGTGTGGATTTCCCGGGTCAGCTGGGCATGCGAGCCCCCCCCCCCCCCCCGCGCGTCACGCGCCCCACGCTTTATTGGACCGAGGGCGATGTGACACGTGGCGTTAAAATTCCTCCGCCGGCCGCGCCGACCCGAACACCGGAACGCCAACGAAGAGGGCGATTTCACGAGGCGCTCCCATTAATAAACGCTTTACGGCCCCATTCGTTTTTAACGGCGGCGATAAACTAGCGCCTCGGTCAAAACGAACCGCCCGGCGAACCCGCTCACCCTCCGACGGGGGGGGGGGTGGAACGCCGGAAGCTGTAAAAGCACCTTTGACTGAGGGAGAACGCTATCGTCTGGTTTAGGAATACACTGAAATTCAATTCACGTCTCGGGTTATGTGGTAAAACACGTCCAAAAAAAACCACCAGAGACGGGACGTTGGGCGATACCTGGGGTGGTGTGGATAAGAGAGGGGTGAAGTTTTTGTGGGGTGGTGACGATAAATAAGAAAAAAAGTCACCGAAACTCAATCATCGGAGCAGTCCTCCGTCAAATTGTTCCTATTTTTGCACAGACGGTGCGTTATGCCATTGTGAAACCTGCTTGCGCAATCTCAGAGAGTACATCTTTAAGGTGATTTTGTACTCGTGTTGGCAAGTCAGGGCCAAACGACTGCAGATTTTTATCCACGCGTCATTAAATGTTGTGGGGAAAAAAGACAGAAAAAAGCAAGATTCCTCTTCACAGTTGCCTCATTTTGCAGGAACTCTCAAGATCCAAAGTAGACGGTTGATTCTCCGACCCGATAGCCGCCCCTCAGCCACATCAATCGGTGTCCGGCCCGAGCGCGAGGCTCCCCCTTTGTGCCCCGTCGCCGCCAGCTAAACTCTCGGCCCGGGTCGACAAAGACGCCGTCCCCGCCGTCCCACTTAAGGACGCGTCGGGCCCCCGAGAGGAGGCGGGCGAGCGAGCGAGCGAGCGAGGATGCGGCTTCTTTTCTCTTTTTCTCTCTTCTGCTCCACATAGCGGTGCATTGTCAGCTATTTATAGCCAGTCAGGCAGCCACGGCCACCGGCAGCATATGTGCGCGCCTGCATGGAGGCTGGCTGGCCGACCTCAGAGAGGCTGCGTTTGCCAGGCGGGGGCCACGCGTTCCTCTGCCCTGAACCGTGCAGCCCCCCGGGCGAGGAGAAGCCGTGACTCTTAGACATCTTCCGAGCGGGGTTTACACCGGCACGTAATGGCTCCCCCTGCTGAGAATACATTTCCTCCCTCCACCCCCCCCCCCCGAAACAGGCCACGGGGGGGGGTGGAGGGAAGGGGGGAGGGAGGGGGGGGGTGTGGGGGGGGGGTAGAGGAGCCGGGCCCGGCGCGTCCCTCCGCACACTCGCTCCGGCGAGCGGGAGTGAAAGGAAGCTCCACCTTCTGGCCACTTCCTGCGTACGCTCTGCGCCTCTGGAGGGATCACGTGGGGTTTGTTGTTGTTGTTGGTTTTGCTTTGAAGTTGGGAGGGCGGGATTAGGGAGAACCTGCGATTTGAGAAATGTCGAGAAAAAAAAAGAGGGGGGGGGGGGGGCATCCGAGGAGAGGCGACGTCTGTCCTTACCTTTTTGATGGTTTTGGTTTGCACTAGGGCCAGCTCTCTGTTCTCGTCCGCCACGTAGAGGGAGAGTTTGACGTAGGGATCGCTGCGGGGACAGGAGAAAAAAGACAAAGGGGAAAAAAGAGGAGAAGTCAGAGGCGGCGAAGCAGCGGCGGGGCTTCGGCGGGTCCCGGTTCCAGCTCGGGAGCGCTCACCCAGACACGCGCAGACGCCACCGCCTCCTCTGTGCCCACGCCAGGAGAAAGGCTTTCCTCTATCTGACCGTTAACGCGATCTTTATTTACCCGTTTCTAGTAGAGCATCTTCAGAAAGTGAGGAGAAAGGTGACTTGCTTCGTTACCAGGCTTGGCTGTACTGACACACATTAGAGCAGGGCCGGGCGAGGCGGGGCGGGCTGATAGGACGAAATGAAACCGACCTCCACGAAAGACCGCCATAACGTTTAGGACAATTCGGGTGACGATCGGACTCTTCCCGCCCCGGTTTTATGGCCCTAAAGTGCCCAGACATCGCCATCTCTCTGAGCACACACACAGTGGACAGTGGAGCTCAGGTTAGTGCTGGGGTCCCCTGACCCCCAGACCAGCACTGTGGATCATTTGGTGCCAAATAGGTTACAAAACACTGATCAATTAAGTAACGTTATGAAATAGTTAATGAATTAGCTGTTTGTAGGTATGTAAAACTATTACTAAAGAGAATCCCACGATCGCCACAAAGGGAACTAGAAAGCGTACGTCTTCTGAGGGAACGGCGAACGGAACGCGGTTACGGGGCAGACCGGACATGAAGACGCATCGGCTGTCCCCGATTCCCAGAGGGGAAGACGGTGCAGGGCTCCGGCTGTTTCTATACTGCGTTACAGTCCATACATATTGGATCACGCTGGATGATATTCAATTGATCTAAACGCGCGTGGCGCACCGCGAACCACGCCGCGTCCACAGGTGCGGCGGGAGGCCTGAGACCCGAGTCTGCCACCGACGGCCCGGGAGGCAGAAACCGCTTGCATTGAGGAATGGAGAGATAAGGCCCTGATGCCGCACTGACGGAGCAGAGAGCCCAAGACACAAGCTGCAGAGGTGCAGGTGGCAAACCGCGAGCGGAGCCTGCCCGAGACTGCTCTTTAGGAAAAGAAAAACAAACAGCCGACCGGTTTATTTGAAGGTGCTGACGGGGCCGAAACGTCCGGCCAGGGTCCGGGCCGAGGGGCGGAGCGGTGGAGAACAGGAGCCGCGGTGTCAGGTGAGGACCTTTCCCGAACCCCCCTCCCCCCCTCCCTCCCTCCCTCCCTCCCGCCTCGGAAGTGTTTGTGGTGCCAGAGGACACATTCCTACCTGGGGCCGGGACGCACCGCCCCGAAGCCCCATCTCCCTCTGCCTCCGTTTGCCCCCACCCCCACCCCCAGTGGCTCACGAGATGCCAGAAGAAAAACTTATTGGGATGAAGAGGCCGGGGTGGAGAGGAGCAAGCCCCAGCCCTCTGAGACATCATGTTTGTGAAGGGCTGTCGATAGTCAATCAAATAGACACGCGGCTAATCATCATTTCACGTTTCGCTACCTAATCAATCATGGAATCATTCGCGAAGCCATCGCCGCATCACCCTGCGGCATGAGAAACTTTAGCTGTTGAAACCGGTACGGGTATTTCACGGCAGGAGATTCAGTTTTTCTGAGGATCTCCGTGGTACTGCAAGTGAAGTCACTTCCACGTTGGATTCACTTTTCGGACCGGAGGAGTCCATTCTCTTTTGTTTTGCTACATCCAATGTGCATTTTACGTGACAGACGTGGTATCAGTGAAATACAGGGAGGAACACCAAGACCATCCGGTATTACAGGCTCCTCTGGAAGTGGCCCCTGCCTGGACCTGCATGCCAGAGGGCAGGGAGGATTTGAGGGTTACTTTGCATTTTGCGCAGCTGTACTCACCCCCCACTGAATCTAGATGGCCATCGCCTCGTTCTCCAGTAAGAAAAATGAGAATGACGACAGCAGCTTACTACCGTTTGCCCCTTTTATGTCGCCCGAGCATCCTTGCTCTTGCTATGCGTCTGGTTTCCTCATTTGTGTTTCCGATTCACTATCTGAACAACCAATGGGATCGCTCTCACCGCAGACCGAACATGTGGAGTCGGCTGGGAGAGCTTTTAGTCCCAGCAAGTCCCAATCTAGCTTTAATGTTCATTTTTCTGATATTCCTATGTGAGGGAAAAGTAGAGGTGGCTCAACGAACATGATGGGCGAAAAGTACTTCGGCAGGACACTGTGCCTTTAAAAACCCTTCCACAATAGGTGACATAAAAGAGCATTATCACTTCAGTTGCTGCGCCGCACAGATAAGAGAGAGGGGGTGTGGGGGGGGTTATGACAGAACCTGCTGGAGAGCTCCAGCGGAAGACAAGCGGACGGGAAGCGAGCGGCGCTGCTCGGCCCGACCCGCTCCTGCTGAGACGTGAGCGTGCGGCGAGCGGTCCGCTGTCTGATCCCGCCACACCGGATAGCGCACGTCACGGAGGCTTCTCACGCCGAGCCCTTGATGCGCTCGCATATCTGGAGATATCCGACGTAATGTCTTACTTTGGAGCCGGGAGGTGTGGGGGGGCAAATAGATGTGTTATTTCGTCGGACCGAAAGCACAGCCAAGGGCAGCGGACTTATCAAGCAGCAGAGTTTCAGCAGGTGCAAGTTTGCGTCCAAACACCTTCGTTTTTGTCCACCTGTCTTTCTCCTAATCGTGTTATGAACTAGTCTTGGCACTGAAAACAACAACATCATGTATTTGTGCAATCGGCAACATTAGCCTGCTACATAACAATAATAATAGTAATAATAATAAATGTCGATTCATTTTAAAGTGCAATTCAAAAGACAACCGTATACTCACTATTAGAGACCCCAAATCTTCTGAGTCAGTGTGAATGCGGTGCGTGTGTGTGTGTGTGTGTGTGTGTGCCTTATGATGGACTGGAGACCTGTACTATATACTGTACACACACAGAGTATAATAATAACAGGGGTATGCTATTTACTACAGTCCAATGACGTTATTACTAGAATTACTATGAGCCCTTCCCTATTAAGTGGCAATGATGAAGACCTTCGTCACTGATTGAAACTGCTTCTACGAAGTCCGACTGATGACACTTACATACTAGCTCATCCTCTCGTTCTCAGGGGTTACCGAGCTTCCTCCCGCAGCTCCAGCTCTGCCCTTTTCCTGCACGGCTACTGCGTGTCCTGAAATAACTTCTGTCGGCGTACAGGCACGTGATGTAACGGATCCTGTGCGTTTGTCCAATGTGGAAAGGTGGGGGGGGGGTGGAGGGGGGACCTCGAGCAAGCAGCTGCGTGAAGGATGGAGACGCGTCGTTCACCGCTCTCAATCTGCCCGGACCAAAGCCCAGCCAGTTGAGAGTCGTCCTTTTCCCCCGCGAAACGTCGGCGTCGCGCGTTGCATTCCCCGCGTGATGAATTCTGTTTCGATCGCGGCAGCTAGACCGAGACACGCGCACGCACACACACGCGCGCGCCTGGAAACCTGACTCGATTTGCCATCGCAGCCGTCTACGAATGCGTTTTGAATCCGATTTGCAAGATTTTTTTTTTGTTTTTTTTTATTGGGCCATCCAGGATTGATATAAGCGCCGGTCTAATCCCAGCATGGATGTAACCAGAATTAGATCTGCTGGCCTGCCAGCGGGAGAACAGCCACACATTGATTTAGTGGAAGGCCGGGAGCGCAGGAAAAAGGCGAGAATTGGGGGGAGGTATGGGAAATATCTTAAAAAAAGAGCCACAAACACACCCTGAACGAAACCGCTTTTGCCTGATTGCTAATTAGGCGTCTCCGGGAACCCCGCGGCCTCTAATTGTGTGTTTGTGTGCTCCTTTGATACACTGCGACTAAACAGAAACAATGGGTCTACTGTATCTCAATCGCCCCCCGAGACTCCTCCTCGTCTCCTTCCCTCGATCGTCGAGGGACCCACGCCGAGGGACACGGCTACTCCCGGTCAGCGGCGGACCGGGGACGCCGGGCCCGGTCCGCTCCGCGCAAATTCCTCGAGTCTCCGTCGACACCTCGCAGGAAAAACAAAAACAAAAGCCTGGGACGGCCGCCTCGGGCCGGCCCGGGGCTGGAACACAATAGAACAAAGTAGCTGTATCACAGTGTGCAGCAGAGGAGAGGAGAGGAGAGGAGGGGAGAAGAGAGTGGAGAGAGGAGAGGAGAGGAGAGGAGGAGAGGAGAGGAGAGGAGAGGAGAGGAGAGGAGAGGAGAGGAGAGGAGAGGAGAGGAGAGGAGAGGAGAGGAGAGGAGAGGAGAGGAGAGGAGAGGAGAGGAGAGGAGAGGAGGAGAGGAGAGGAGAGGAGAGGAGAGGAGAGGAGAGGAACAAGCCAGCACTGTTTGAGCATCTTACGAGGCGACAGACTGCCAAGTCAGCGCTGTCTCCCGTGGTCGCTGGCCACACATCCCGGGCCCTCGCTCGGCCTTCCTTCGTTACAGTGGAGCTCTCTCCTGAGCCGGGCTGCCAGCAGGGGCATCAGGATGCGAACACATGCGCCCTGGCATGCGAGGGGCATTCACACAGCGCTACACATGCCAGGCTTTCTCTCTCTCTCTCGCTCGCTCTCCTCTCCTCCGACAATGTCGGCTTTCTCGCAGCCCGTGCACAAAGCGGCCGCTATCGGCGGCGACAGTGGAGCCAGTGTTCGGAGCCAGGCGGGGCTGCCGCGGCGCGGCCACTTCGCCCGAGACCATTCCAAAAATGCGACGCATTTCCACGGACGTGGCGGGGACTCCATCGATGAATTATGGATGAGTGAGGCGTCGCCGCTAGAC
Organism: Karalla daura; assembly: GCA_029224185.1. Lineage (NCBI taxonomy): Eukaryota > Metazoa > Chordata > Actinopteri > Chaetodontiformes > Leiognathidae > Karalla > Karalla daura. Next base: position 8,372,675 of record CM055201.1, read on the forward strand.
GCCACAGTCAGGGGGTAGAGCGGAGAAGTTCTCCATCGGAGGGTCCGATCGTGGCGTGTGATTGCGATCACATCGTGAATGGGCGGTTGTTGCCCTCCGGTGACGGACCGGCGAGCGGCCCGGGGCGTCTTCTCCACCTCGGCCCTCCGTGGACTCCCGTGACGGCGCTGGGTTCAGAGTGGGTGAGACGACGGCCCCGCTACAGCTGTGTCCCAAGCACGTCTCAGCAGGGAGTGAGGCTGTGGCCACGCAAGAGCATTACAGTACCTTACATGACGACTACTGCCATCCTACCAGAGGACACTACATGCACTACAGTATGCGTTGCAGCCATTCCGTCATTTCGTCGACCCACTTAGATAAAAGCAGCGATGGAGGTGATAGACATTACATATCTGCGCACGCTGCTATCAGCCAGGCTCGCAGGACACGTCTCGTATTCCACATTCACACTATGAAATGCCGCCCGGAGACGTAACAGGGAAAGCAGATACAAAACTAATCAACGTAAGCTCTCGTTTCTGCCTCCGTCCGTTGCTCTGAGTAACAAACCTGCTCGTACTGCTCACTAGGGATCACTGAAGGACCAAAACCCCCCCTTTTCTCTAGTGAGGTCGCATTTATTTTGATGATTTAAATGTTTTTTTATTCTAATTATAACCGTTCCTTTGCCTGCTTACCCTGTTTCTCGATCATATGGGTGCAATAAGACCTGAAAACTATGGCCATCCTAGGGGCTTGATACAATAATATGTTAAATGTAATAGTGGTTGAATGATCGATGACCGCACTGATTGTCCAGGACAAATTTCGCTCCGGGTACTATAAAGTTTATTTTGAATTGATTTTGATACATACCAAAGCCTGACCTCAAACAGTGTAGGTGGGTCTGTAGGTGGACAGGTTATAAAGTGTCTTTGTAGCCTCAATGACCACACAAAAGCACTTTTGACAAGTCACGTTCACCCATCCACGCTCTCGTAGCAGAGGCTACCCAGCGTGGACCATCCGATCCAACCGGTAGCTTCGACCATTTACACAACACCCACACACTGATGGCACAGCACCAGGGGCAGTTTGGTTAGTGTCTCGCCCAAAGACACTGACTCCGGCTGTCCGGGATCAAGCCACCAGCCTTCCCATCTATGCATCACTGTGGTACCAATGTGTACCAATGTGCAACACAAGATTCACTTCAACACCTGGCCTCCAATCAGCCAAAAGATGCATGAATGGTGGAGAAAACCAGAGTGCACTGAGAAACCCTAACCCAACAAACACATGCAGACCCCGTACTGAGAAGCCTGACCAGTCTGACCAGACCCTTGCTGGTGCGAGGCAACAGTGCACCGACTGTCTTCCCTTTAAACACTTGTTTTTCCAGCACTGATGAGTTCAGCCAATCCATCCAAAATAAACAGGTGCCGCCTTTTAAAGATGGCCTCCCCAAAAGTTGGCAAAACGCTGCATTCCTCCCGGACCAAGAGGGAGGGACTTCACGAGGACGTCCTTTTATTGCCCAAATGAAAATGATAAGCAGCGACACTCACTCTCCATACTGTTTAGTTGATCGCAGCGTTCCAGCGACGCAGGTACAGACGGGTAGGCCGTTAAGGTTCCCAGAGCAGAGGTCACAACGTTCAAACAAAGACAGACAGACAGACAGACAGACAGGGGGACACTGTGCAACCGGGCAAAGTTATGATAACGCTGGGCGACTCATCACAGAGTCATCCAGCATGAGAACACGAAAGCCCTGTAGATGGGCACGACGCTCCAAAGGTCCTTCGGTTTACCATCTCTGTCTCTCCTTACGGGAGGTATGCGCCACGTATAATTATTAGACAAAAGCACTCGCACGAAATACCTGCAAGAGGAGAGAATAAGTTATGCGGCAAGTAGGAGAGGGGAGGGGAGGGGAGGGGAGGAGCGGGGAGGAGAGGCAGGTGGGTAGCTAATCATTGATAAAAACTTGGAAGTTCAAGGTCTTCGTAGGTGAAAGGAATGTAATCAAACCGCAAAACACGGCGCCGGCCAAGGTTGAAAGGACAGTCCTATGGGACCCAAAGAGCAAGATGCCTTATGCAATGAGGAACCGTAACACTAGCAATTGGACTTTTTTCACCTCTCATCTCTTCGACATCATCAAGACTCTACAACAAGTCCAGTCGTTAGGACTTGCATTCCCTTGATTGTGACGGCCTGCACGGATGAGTCTCCACAAGACGAGCATGAATATCACGTATTTGTTAACACTGGGCTCTGCCTGCATGAACTATCCCTCACAATATCCACAATTGCATTTCGTATTAGTGTCTATTACGGAGCAGCCAATGAAGATAAACTGTGACAGCGTGACGCAGGTGCGGTCACCGGACCGACACGTCAGTCTCTCAGCGACACGAGCTGCGAGAGAACGCTCCGCCCAAAGCAGCATCCTCGGTGGAGTCCCTGAACGCACTCCTGCCCCGCTCACCTGGCTCCGATGATGTCTTTCTTTGCCAGATCGATTCCGGCGATGACCTTAACCCGCAGCACTCGCGTTTCATGCTGCAGGAAGAAAGAAAGAGACAACGGATCAGAACATCGAATCAAACCGAGGGTTGGGCGTGGGGGGGGGTTTGAGCTCATAACTTCACAATCAAGCCACTTGGACCACTTCGAGCTGTTGGCAGAACAAGTGCATTTTTGTCGTCGTCAATAACCATGACCCAGAGAGGAAACTTTGTGTCTGAAAAGCTTTGAGTCACGAATGACATCAAGATTTGGACCCCGGCACGAGTTGCAATGAGACATTGCACTCGACATCGAGAGAGATCTATCTTTGCGTTTTCTCAACCCGGCTATTATCTAACTGGGATCGTAAGGGCCGCACTGGTGCGTTTACCCACACGTAAGGTGAGGGCAGGGGATGAACCTTGGACACCACTCAGCAACTCTCTCGCCTGAGTCCATTTAGATTGTCCAATCAGCCTGCTCGTTTATGGACCCACGAAGACACGGAGAGACCCCCAGGTCAACCCAGGCCACAGTGCTAGCCACACTCGAGGCCACGGTGCTAACCACAAACCACCGTGTGCCTTCGCAGCAATGCACCATTACAAAGCGCGCTAAGTTCAAGACCATCCCTGTGTTTCATAACCACCGGCGTGTGCTAGTTAGCATAGTGTAAACACAGTTGTAGGAGCTGTGGGTTGGGTTAAACCTGAACTCTTCACAATAGCCTTATTGACACAGCCAAGTCTTTCTTATTTTACATTTGACAAACGCTGGAGCGAAGGGAGGAGTGGGGGTGGGAACCCGGACAAGCCCAGCTGTTTCCTCAGGCTACAGCCTTGTTCAGAGGGTGATGCATGACTGAATGTTTACCTCATGATCACAGGAGGGGCAGCATCTTGAGGAATGTGGAATCTGCAGTGGTTTTAAAAAGCCTTTATCTTGTCGATTTTACTGCTGGTGGTCGAATGTCCGTAATACAGTGAGCCTTATCTGATAAGTGGCCGACCCTTTCCACCACAGCCCCTTGTTGTTGAAGACAAGTGGATTTTTTTTTTCCTTTTCGGGTTACAAGCATGTCCTCCCCCTCCCATAATGACTGACAGAGCGCCACAAAAGCTATGAAAGTGAAATGGGTTTCCTGTGTCAGGAGCAGAGCAAATGTAAACACTGGCCTGACTTGGATAAGCTATTACATGTTACAATCCTGGTCACACGGTGGTTTGGTGAATAGCACTTTTACCTTTCGGCGCAACAGTCCCCGGTTCAAAGCCCAGTTGGTTGTAAAAACATGCATATTCAGGCTGAACGGACACACAAGTTGCAGATAAGCGTGCCTTGTAACCAGTCCAGGATGTATTTTCTGCACTTGCCTTATTGGCACCAGCAACACCCCGACACTGGTTAGGAAGTAAGCAGGTACGATAATAAGACATTTAAAATGACGACCAGGTTTTATCCTAGCCTAAACATGGCCTGTGGTGAGTATATCTGCCGAGCTATATGGTATATCCTTGCAGATCCCTATAGCTGGGTTCAAAAAGGCCAGATCTCCCTGCATCCTGGTGAAAGCCTGCCAATTTGTCCTAATGATGTAAGCAAACTCCACTATCACGCCCCCCCTCCCCATATTCCTCCCACTGTAATGACTACATTACAGAATTATTTTTAGGCATCCCCCTTCTGATCATCCAAAAAAGCCATACTATTTCTGCCTGCATTCGTAATGCCCGATGACTTAACAGCTGCCCGGTTTGGTCAATTGACCTGTTTGGCCACGATCGTGCTGTCAAGTGGATGGGACATAGATACATGTAAATCACTGCATAACAGATGTAGATCTGGGTGTCAAAGTGGCCACGAAAAGTTCTCCACGGGGGTGGACATCAATCGTGGTTGACACTACAAGACGCGTATTGATCAGACACTGCCTTTAAGCTTGTTTAAGGATCAGACTGATTATGACAAACGGCCAAAAAACAGGGTGTGTAGCTTGTACTGTTCGAGCCCATTAAAGGTGGGATGCTTCTGGTCATTAGGATATAGTCGAGCTACAAGTCGTTCATTATAGTCGAGCATGTCACGAAGCTATTTAGCTGAGCGAGTGTGCCACTGCTTGGGGGATCGAATGTTGTATCTGGAATGTGAAATAGTAATTTGTCTACTGGTGGACGCGGAGGAAATTGACAGCTTCCTCCGGCATGTAATCGCGGGTGAGGGATTCTAGTTAGCCGGACTATGCGCTAACGTCGCTGTTAGCGACATTTAGCATCGATTTGACACCCGTGTTTACACCCAATTAGCGCCGAGACGTGCTGTTGTCTTACCTCGTCTTCTGAAAGTCCATATATCGGCTCGTAAGTAGCAGCCATATGGCCTGCCGTCCAGGTTATACACACAAAAACAAGCCGATTGGCGAAGCTAGCTGGCTAGCTCTGAACAATAAAGTCCCACTTTCCTCCCTCTCTCTCTCTCTCTCTCTCTCTCTCTCTCTCTCTCTCTCTCTCTCTCTCTGCCGTGCGCTGCTGCTGGTTCAGTCCAAATCCTGGCCACAGCAGGGGGGGAGTTGCTCCGCCGCCACAAAACCCAATCTTCGCCGGGATGACCCCCTCCTGGACACGACTTGATAATTCAAAATACCAGCGTTTCAGATGTGAGAACCGAGAGAATTCCTTTTTGTCAACTCCCACATCAGACGTCCCACATCAAACGTTTTGACACTTGACTTCCTCTAAATAATTCGGCCAATCCGAGGTCGAGAGCGCCTGATTGTCATTGGTTACAGCCAATCACGTGCGCCAGGGATTCTCCAAGGCTCTTCGTCAGCCAATAGGACGTGCAAGGAGGCGTGGTTTGAGGTGTGTCATGTACGTGTGTTTTTCCGTCTTCTGGGGAGTGCGGGAGACTGCCAGTCGATAAGAAAGTGAAGTCAGGATTCTCGGGAAATTGTTGAACACGTTAAACTATGATGTAATATCATAAATTAACGCTAATTACGCTCAAGAAGTTGGATCGTAACGACGTGGGCGGGGTTTGCAGCACAGAGCCAATCTGATGCTGCATGGTGAGCGGAGAGAGCTGGATTAGATCAAACTACTGATCCGCACCAGAAATTAGGTCGATGCTGTGACAGAAGTTAGGAGTCACCATGACTAATTATATTTAACAACCGCTTTCACCCACTCACCATATCTATGTATATTATATGAGAATTATGGAGAAATGTGTGGAATTATATAGAGATATGTAAATATGAATATAGAGATAGATTAATATAGACAGCGATACATGTTAGAATTAGGTGTCCATTACCTTATTTTAGTGTAATGTATAATGATAAAACCTTCCTTTAACATGTTTACATACAGTACTTGCTAATATTCCCTCAATATTCCCCTCAAGCATGCAAATATCTATAAACATGGACAATAAAAGTACAAAACAGCATTTACTTACAAGACACAATTTTATAACATTTTTGAACACCGTTATTGCTGTGCGTTTACTGTGTATAGAACCGTAGTAAATTCAATCGATTTCATTTTCATACAGGATTATATCGTCAGTGTTTTTCTTCCCACAACCGCCGCTAGGTGTCACTCCATACTTCGTTATTTGCTGTGTTCTGGCATTCAGCCGATGAACTAACAGTGATGGAGCAAATGATCACCAGAGACAAATTGAGGATGCAGCCATACTTGGAGCTGTGGAGAAGATGCTTACCTATTACTGTTTACAACCTCCGAACAGAGCGGACAGGAGAGCAAGATCTAACACATCTCCATCACAAATATTCTTTTAGGCAGTGACTGATTGGAGAAATATATTCCTCTTTTTTTCTTTTTTTTTAAAGGGGGTGGGGGTCTGCAGATAAATATTTGGGGTATCCTTCAATTGCATCAGTGTTCTGATCTTCAGTGGCATCCAGAATAGCTGTGTCACATCACATAATAGGACTTTTAAATTAATGTGAAGAACAGATGGTCATATTATATAACACTGTTGCTGCTTCTAAGTAGAACCAGGGTGGAGGGGGGGCAGAGATCTCATCCATGCCACTCTTAATACAAGACCATCACTAACTATGTCCAAATGCATGTTTCATATGTGAATGATTTGCCACTCACCCCTAAATGATTGTGCTTATATTATTCTTGTGCTGTATGTTTTCCCCAATTGTCAATCAAAAAAAATATAAGAAATAAAGATGTCACTGGTAGAGAATCTGCAGTTTGTATATTGTCAGTGTTTATCCTACAGAGAGTACTTTATTTTGTTTTACAGCAGCAGTAGGAAATAGAGTAAAATAAAAAGGAATATGATACAAATAGAGATAGACTTAAAGTAAAATAAATAAATAAATAAAAATACAGTGAAAGAAAAAGTACTTAAAACAACCAGATTGTCTTTATACATGAATCTTGAATTACAAAATCCCCACCCATCATACAACTTCAGCTTTCATTTATTTAAAGTGCCAGTTCATAACAACATTATCTCAGGGCACTTTATATAAACAAACCAACAAACAACATATACAGAGCAGAGCCCAACAAAACTAAACAGGACCGCATGAGCATGCTTAGGCGTTAAACCCTTGGGAAGAACCAGGCTCAGAGGAGGCAGTCATCTGCCGACTACTGGTTGGGCTGCAATACAAGTGTTAGTGTGTAGGAGAGAATCAGTAGTAACACAAGTTGTTGGGTCCATGCAAAAAGTCCAGGGTTCACCATATTGTCCAGGCGGCTCCAGAAATGACACCTTTGCACTTCATGAAACAAGGAGGAGCTGTAGGTGGAGAGCAGATCCATCCATAGATCTCATACTGTAAAAATAAAGTGCATCAACTCTGATATGTTGCAGACAGGAGACCTCAGGTCTGAGCTTGGGTCTCCAGCCGGAGTGAACATGGATGTTTTTGGACTGTGGGTTTTTGAAGTGTTGACCTTGTTATTCACCAGGCTGTTGTGTTGCCCCAATGCCCGTAAACCATGTATACAACGTACAATTGGATAAACAAAATATGAATGTATACTGTATCTATAAAGTGCACCATCAAATGCATAATGATTCTCTAACATCTGATATACAGGGGCTCATTTTCTGCACTTGATTTCAAAACAAACAGCTGACCAATAATAAATAAAAAAGGTGCGTGGGTTAAAACCACAAAGAGGATGCTGTACAAAGTTAAGTGCCAAACACACAATACTGTCCCTGTCTTTACGTCCTCTCAGGGATTTCCATTCTCTCAGCCCCCGTCTTTGACGTGACTGCATATGTCTGTTTACGTCTGAGTCTGTTAGATGTGTGCAGGTGTGGCTGGTTTCCCAGAAAGTGAACACAATGAGAGAAAAGGAAATTCAATTCCACACACAATCATCGGATACTGAGACAGATCCCTGAAGAAATCTGATTTTATTTCACCTCTGTGTCTTTCCAATAGCCCGAATCTGCCATGTTTGACAGCTTGCCCGTGGTATATCATCAAAGGATGATGTTTCCACCCACAGTAGCTGTTTATGAGATGAGATAAGATATGATGAGATGAGATCAGATATTACTGACCTCTTAGGAGTTATCTCCTGTTTAGCACAGGTGTCTTAATCAAGGTAGAATACGCACACCTTTCTCTTTTTTTAGCTGTTTAGAAAGAGTGGCTTAACTATTTTCAAGTTTATATCCTGTTGTACATCAAAGCTCCTTCCCTTGAGAGCGTCCCTACTGGTGTGACATCATTTTATTTCCTCCAAGATTTAAAAGCTACATAAAAGCATTGTAACACTCCTTTATTCAAGCATTAACTCATGCACACTGATGCATCAGCACAACAGAGTGTGTTGGGGACCAATCACGGAAGAGGAATGAGGACGTAAAATACTGGGAGACCGGACAATGTTTACAGCTCCCAGTAAGAGGAACCATTGCCAGATTAAACACAGTTTAGCAGGACAGGATGGTACAATCGTCATAACATCTTTTACAATATTTGTTCATATGGAGAGCAAGTAAAAGTTACTATAGCAGCGAAACAGGGCCATGAACATGTCCGGGCTTTTATTGTTTTATTGTAAATCAGTATTTTACAGAACAAGAACTTTGTCTCGGACCTTTGGGACCTTTACAAACAAATCACAAGGAGATGTGATAAATGTGATTGTTGAGTGACAGATTTAACCAACCAACGGTTTTGAGGAAGTGGTGGCTGTTAACAATGCTAACATTTAGTTTGCCTGACCTTTCTTTGTAACAAATAACAAAGTACAAAAAACGTATTGCAAAAACATCCACGGCAGATAAAATGAGAGAGGGGCCAAGGACAAGGCCACGAAAACGAAAGGCAGAGGTTTCCATGGTGAGTCACCAGTGAACTGGCAGTGGCATATCTATCTATCTATCTATCTATCTATCTATCTATCTATCTATCTATCTATCTGTCTATCTGTCTATCTGTCTATCTGTCTGTCTGTCTGTCTGTCTGTCTGTCTGTCTGTCTGTCTGTCTGTCTGTCTATCTATCTATCTATCTATCTATCTATCTATCTATCTATCTATCTATCTATCTGTCTGTCCATCTATCTATCTATCCATCTTGGTTTACATGTTTCCACTTTTTCCTGCAGCCGCTCCTCTGCAGGATGCCACTCTCACCCAGCATGTCACCTCTCTCACCAGCCAGGGTCGTTGGAGACTGTGGGCGGGTCGTGATTATTTATTTCCCCTCCCTCTACATGAGGGTGTGTGATCGTGTTTCTCTCACTCTCTCTCTCTCTCTCTCTCTCTCTCTCTCTGTATTAGTGTGTGTTGGATCACAGAGAGCGCACTTGCCGCTGCGCTGTTTCGGGTGAAGCAGTTCTTCACAAGCCGCTTATAGTCCCTTTCTTTCGCTCCCTCTCTCTCTCTCTATCTCTATCCCTCTCTCTCACTCTCCCTCTCTAGTACTCATTCCCTTTCTCTCTCTCCCGGGAGCCCGGAGGAGGACTCATCACGGCCAGGGCACGGAGGAAGAGGCTGAAAAGTCCCGTCAGCTGCTGGTAAGACGCTCACCGCCACCATCATCACCATCAGCATCATCACCATCTTCGTCATCATTATTATTAATGATGTGGTCGTAGTCGTAGTAGTATCATCAGCATCACGATTAGTGGTAGTGTGAGGACCCAAGTGCACTGGAGGCAGATTTAAAGCTTTAAATTACAGCACTTGAACGCAACAGATGATGCTTTTAAGTCGGTTAATGTGGTTGCAAGCCTGAGCTATATTTACCTACAGCTATATATATTTATAGTGTATATTTATGTATATAGTACTTGTTTGTACTTTTTAATCTGTGAATGATGTTTGGTGGGTAGTTCTGGGCAAAGGTTTTTACATCTCTTTAATCCTAAAATGATAATAATAATGATATAGACTGGTTGTTATATAGTTTGTTATTCAGTTATATATTTCTATTCTTTCATGACCACTCAAAGCGCTTTTAGAGACACAAACACTCGCATTCACCCATTCACATCGTTTTGTACACAGGTGGCAGGGGCTTCCTTACACAGTCCATCTTCTTAACCACCCGCTTTTAACCACTCACACATTCGTACACTGATGACACGCCGTCATGGGATACTTTGGCATTTGACTTTTCTATCCATGGATGACCGCACTGCCCCCGAGCTGGTGATGTAAAATTCATTTGATTGTATAAAATGTGATTATCAGAATTGAAAAACGTGTGGTTTTCCCTGTGCTCTTAGACATATAATGTGAGACAGGTGACTGATTGGCAGGTTATGTATTTCAGCGTGGGAGGTGGGGATGAAGCAGAGGCGGAGGATGCAGGGTTGTGCTGTAATGAGATTTCCGCGGTTATGATCTGCTCCTCCTCCCCTTGAATCAGGTTGGAGCCACCAGCCTTTGTAGTTCCAAGCTGATCAACTCAACGCTGTGTTACAAATTTAGGCCCCAGCAGCTTATTGACTCTTTCCAACTCTTCGCGCTGCTTTGCATGCAGTCAGGGTATGGCGCACTGCAGCAGTGACCATTGCATCACATGACTGGCGTGAAGAACGAAGTGAATACATGGATAGTTTTCATCAATCATTCAAAAGCAGCATTTGCCACAGGTTATGCAGGTTTTCTGCAGGTATTCCAGTTTGCTCACACAACCCAAAAATAATTTGCATATTTAAGCATGTTTACGCCTGCTACGCATGTTTATGTCTGTGTGTGTGTGTGTGTGTGAGAGAGACCTGTCCAGGTATTCCCTGCTTTCATCTTGTATGAACTGGGATAGGCTCCAACAAACAGACCCCTGTGACACTGTAAAGGTGCAAAGCGGGTTAGATTATGGATGGATGGATGGATTTGAAAGCAGCATGTTATGGGCCTGTATTATCAAACACTTGTCCGTCAGTAATGAACTGTTTGATTTGCGCTGCAATCACTGTATAGTCTAGAAGAGAAGCCCACAACATCTGCTGCACGCACAAAGCTGGGTCAGGAGAAATCAAAGGTTTAATTATTTAACCGTAAACTACACAGTTCTTTTTCCAGGAAGACAAGGTGCCCTGTTAACGAATATTGCTTTAAGTTATTTTCCATTCTGTTGCTATTTCTCAATCTCCTTAGGGCCACTTTGCAAAACTGCCATGATCACAGGATATAGGTTGGCCAAGACAGGGGAAGTGTGGTTTAACAGGTATTGGCACATCAGAAGGCAAAGTCATTCTTTTTAAGTTTTGCTGTATGTAGTTAATACAGGGAGGTGTGGCATAAGAGGTGTTATGACCACCTTGTCAATAATGTGAAGTTCCAGGAGGTGTCTTATTGCTAGAATAACCCACGGAAACATGTATGTAATTGAATTCACTGGATTTAAACAAAGACCTTATCTCGTTTATTGCTCTTGTCTGGATCCTTTGTAAACAAAATATTTAATCTTTCTTAAGGAAGAAATGACACAAAAAACCCTCTTAACAGTGATATTAAAAAAAGATTTAGAAAAGAAGTCTTTCAATCAGGGACCAAGGTTTCTGTTCCAAAAGAAACTGTACAATAGGTCCAAAATTAGGCTGAAATAAAATAAGTAAAATGCAACAAGCAATGCAAGATCAGTCTTTAAACATTTATAGTAAGATAAAACATTTTCTCTTCAGGGACCAAAGGGGGGGGGGGGGTTCTCTTCAACTTAGCCACTCCAGGGCATATGCCTTTTCACCGTCCTTCTTGCAAGACGTTGGTGTTATTAGTTTTTGTTTTTTTTTCTCCCAGTACCAGGAACTGTTTAGTCTGTTCCAGTTTGGCAGATATACAGGTCAAGGTTATGATATGAAAGCAGATCCTGGAAATCAGTTCGCCATGTCTCCTCAGACAATCTGAAGCAAGACAGGTCGTGACTCATTCGCATGGAACAATGAGATTTCTTTGACCTCCTTGTCTATCGCAGCTTGCCCTCCACTCTGAGCAAAGGGACACACTATTTTCAACTTCTATGCCAGCAGTCCAATTAATGCTATTAAAGGTTAATGTGTAGCTGAAATGCCTGACTGGGCAGTAAATCATTTAGTGTATACTATGTACTTCTAGGTGGGAGCGTGTAAGAGAGTTTTCTTAGAAACAGCTCTTCGCTGTGTTCTTTTCTTATTAGTCACCTGTACAGGCAAGCCAGCTGAGCTTGTTTTCCCTCACTACTTACATTTATAAGCCAGCCTGTAATTTGACACATCCTGTCGTCACCTCTTGAAACTGAGAGGCTGCTAATCATAAATCATTCATATTCAGCAGATTGAATTCATGTCACGTCCAGCATCCATCTATCATCTTACCGCTCAAGCTCACGTTCAATCTCACACCTACAGCAAGGGGCAGTTTCGAGTTTCCATTTGACTAGACATGAATGTTTTTGGACTGTAAGAGGAGACCAGGAGTACCAGGGGAAAACAGACAATGCAAATTAAACACAGAAAGGCCCTCAGTGCAATCTGGATTCGAACCAGGGACCTTCTACGGCTACTCGCCAAGCCATCGTGTCACTGGAATCACACTCAGCAGTTGAATTTATGATATCTTGATGAGCAGAAGTAGTTAGTTTTTTCAAAACATTCATAATATGAATGTTATTATGAAGCTAGCAAGCAAGCAGACAGAGAGAGCATGTGAAGGGATAGGAGGTGTGTAAGGGTTATACAAGTGGGAAATCTGCATTTATCTTGTGTCTGTATTTAGGTATTTGTGTGTCTATATTTTTGTTGGAATCCCTGGAAAACGAGATGTTCCATCTCAAGGGGCTATCCTAAATAAATTGAAATAGATATTGAAATTCATAACATTTCCACTGACAGAGTACAAAGAAAAGCAGAAAGTGAGACATGACTGAAAAATGGCGCCGCAAAATAGCGCACATGCTGACAGTCTATATGATGCACTTTAAAATCAACATTCAGAGTAATATTCCCTGGGAGGGAGAAGCAGTGAGGCACTGTTGGCCTGCACTCTCCCAGCTTAGCAGATTATTCAGTTTGGACTACTGGTTACGTAAGAAGGCTATATACAGCAGGAAGCTAATCCAGTGCCTTGACCTTAATGCCAATTATCAGATCATGGTGACGTTACCGAAATTAAGGCACCACAGAAGAAGAGTTGATAACTCGTCTGACATCTTCCTGATATTAGGAGTTATCTCTTTGTTTGCTGAGCAAACTGAAAATAACTGTAAGTAAGTCATTGAGAAGAATCATTGAGAGCAAAACTCATTTTACTCTCACACTCACTCCTGGCGGCAATTTTTGGGGTTTCAAGTTAACGTAAACTAAGTTTTTACACCGAGGTGGAGAACTTACCAGTCCGCTAAAACGCATGCAAACACAGGGAGGGAGAACATGCAAATTCCACTTCAAAACGCCCCGGGATTCAAACCTGGGACCTTATTGCTGTGAGGTGACAGCAATAAGCCTCTGTGTCATCCCATGGCCAATATCATGATGTAACATAACATTTTATACATCGTCTAGCCCTGAAATGACTAGAATTTACCTTATCGCTTATGAATAACCTGTGTTATGGGGTTATTCGGTAAACACTAGGTCTTAGCATGCTCAGTTGCATCTATTGGGTGACTTGATATTCTTAGAAGTCGCAGCACACACACTCCTTTGTTTCCACCCAAGCTTGTTTTTCAAGTTTTAAGAAAGCAAGCGTGCATACACATGTAAGCATACAGATCAAAGGAGCCTCGTAGGCAATGCGCCTCTTGTGTTTTGCACTGTCAGGTGGTTGGTGTGATAATACAGGAAAAGCTTTCTGTCAACACAGCAATGTTTTAGACACAAAAGGAGGGCACTTGCTTCCAGCTATTGACTCTGAGGTGACGGTGAATTGACTTTAATGCAATGGCTTTTAACTTGACTTGCGTGTTTGTAAAATACAAAATATATCCCCCCTTCCTGGAAGCTGTCTCGTGCAAACAAGAACCCAGTCTGTGGAGAATTCCAAGATACAACCTATGCCCTCATCACCATAAGATCACCATAATAACAAGATTCTCATACAGCACTTTTCTAGACAATCAAAGCATTTTGTAGACAAGTCAAGCTTATCCATCCACTCCCATTCAACCACTGGTGGCAGAGGCGACCCTTCATGGTCCATCTGCTCAACCAGGATTTCTAACCATTCACAGAAAATTGGCACTGGTCCTTGTTTCTAACGTGCGTTGATTAATCACATGGTCCAAGTTGGGACAGAAGCAACAAAGACTAAAACGTTGTTCCCAGATGTTGTGAATTGGCATGAAAAAGGTTACTTCCTGGTAAGGCACAGTTTTGTGAAACAATTGATTATGTAAAGGATATTACTCCATGTGCTTGGAAACAAAGCCTTCCAGTAAGTAAAGTTGAATTGCAAAGAATGACATCATGTTTTCATGTACCTGTGGGATTTTTTTTATAACTATCCAAATTCAGTGGGCTCTCAATAATCAAAGGAAAACATGAAATAATGCAGCAGGAGAGGCAGGGGGTGGGGAGGGGGTGGACTTCCGGCCCGCTCTGTGCCTACTCCATATCATCATCCCGTCCTCCTGTTCACCCACTCAGCCCGTCGCCACTGTGGGTTCAGAGGCGAAGGGGTCATTCCGATTACTAACTCAAACATCTGCACATGGCTGGGGGGAGATGCAGCTTTCCAAGTCATGCAAGCAGCAGCAAGGCAAACCAGCGCCCGCCCCCGCCGGCTCCACCCCTCCCACCCCACCCCACTGTGTGTCTGAGTGTCTGTGCCGCCACTGAAGCAGAACCCAGATTACGCAATCCGCTATATGCCAGCTGGTGGAGGTAGAGCGAAACAGAGATGATGTTTGTTTTGTTTTTTTTTCTTTAATCCTCACTGAAACAGCAGATAGGTTCTCTGTGGAGGAGTTCTTTTTTGCCCTCCCTTGCAGTTCATCACATTAACCTCTCTGTTGGCAGATACAGTAAGTGCATAGGTAATCAAACATCAAACCTTTTAATTCTGGTCAGTCTTTGCCTCGGCTGTAATTTATGCAACATTTCATTAGGGCGTCTGTGCTGTTCTGTTCACCTGTGGATGACATCGTCTTCAGGGGCATTAGATTAATTGACTTAAGTCTCAAGCAGGGCAAGTGGCTGGAGCAAACGAGCTCAGCAGGCACTTTTCTTTTGTCGCGTGCATGGCACAATCTTTTAAGGGCACGGGCAGCAACCAGTCTCTAACCAGTCCCTGTGTGCTTGTTTTCCCATCCAACAGCCTGGGATCTAAGGGACCACGATGCTGAAAGCTGTAGAAGTCATCCTGCTCCTGCTGTTCTTCACGCTGCACGTACATGGAACGCGTAAGTGTTCCACGTGTGTTGTTCACTCAACACGCAAAACCGATGATGATTAGAAATCGCATTTAAAGTAATTGCACAGTTTGTAATTGCACATGGCGTTAGTCATAGTAGATCAGCAGCATTCAGAGTGCCGGGATGGCTCCCAGCAGACCCCTGGTGACAGATGATGGTGGGGTGCTACTGTTAATAGTCACATGTGCACGCTCTGTCTTTAGGCTACAGCGCCCCAGGCAAGCCCACGCTGACAAGATGCCGTTCTCCAGAAAAAGAGACCTTCACCTGCTGGTGGGAGCCGGGCTCAGACGGGGGGCTGCCCACCACTTACGCCCTGTACTATCGCAAAGAAAAGTGAGCGTCCCACATTTTCATACCGCCGTTATGCTCCCCATGGTGTCGCAACATGTGGCAGAGCCTCGCCATCTATTTCTGTTTCATCTCGCTGTTACATGCACGCGTCACAAGCCGTTCCCTCGTGTCTCCCTCTTTGCAGCTCTGATAAGGTGAACGAATGTCCCGACTACCACACGGCAGGCAAGAACTCCTGCTTCTTTAACAAAAAGGACACATTCATCTGGGTCAACTACAACATCACAGTGGTGGCAACCAACGTGATGGGCAGCACCTTCTCCGACCCCGTGGATATAGACGTGGTCTACATTGGTGAGGGAATGTGTGCTACTTTTTTTTTTTTCTTGCGCTTTAGCCTGATGTTCTAAAACACAGCCCATGAGGATTTAAAAAAAAAAAGCGTATTTTAATGCACAGTTGCACAGCTGCTCGTTGGCACGCTAGCTTACACTGGGACTAATTCTGTCTGAGTGTAGCGAGCCTCTCTCCAGCTGCAACAGCGCGCTGAAGGTCACAGTTTCAAAACAGTGAGAATTTGAAGTCTACATTGTCAGCCTTCTCCATAAAGCTTAACCATGAGACAAATCTCTCTGTTGCCAAAATACAGTAGACAAGGATTCTGCTCAGCTATAGGCTATAGTTCCAAAATCTACTCACAGCAATGCTGCTTTTCATTCGAATCAAAAAGGTTCATTTTGAACAACCTCCGCCTGCACTGTACTGCAGCAACCATTGTAACAAACGCACTCTTTTCTCTTCCCTAAATGCCACAATCTAAAATCTGCCCCCACTGCTTCAGGAAATAATAAACCATTTTAAAAGCACGAACAAATGGAGCTTTGGGATGAAAACCAGATAGACAAGTCTGAAGATGAACCAGCTCCATCATGGTCATTGCATTTTCATGAGATTTGTTGACAGCAGGAGAGGACTAATTTTTTTCCCCCTTTTTCCTTTCATAAAACATCTGATTAAATATAAATACTGAGCAGATCTACTTTATGTTACACAACCATATGTAAATATTGTATGTGGTATGGAATTCTGTCATGTTTCTAAACACATACACATGCTGTTTTGATCATGAAATATCCAAAAGAGAGTGTAAACGTGTACCATGAGAGAAGCTGAAATATCTTATCTGCCCTTGAGGCTGCTTATCTGAACGTTCTTGGTCTCACTCTGTTGACCTGATTTCGTAATCGGTCCCTCGCAATATCACTACGTGCGTAAGACTTTTCGTCTTACCCTTCAGCTGTCAACTTTGTGTCTCCAGAAAGATAAATTTTAGACTAAACATTGATAGTTACCCCTGCGTATGAGCACTGGTTTACATTAAGACATGCAGCCACATTGTGATCTTCTGCGGTTCCCACAGAGTCCGTTGGCCACTTGCAGTGTATCTACCTCTCCAAGTTAAACGCACCCTCTCTTATGCATGTTTCCCCTTTCCTTTTCCAGTCAAGCCTAATCCTCCAGAAAGGGTAGCAGTGACCGTAATGGAGGACAAGGGCTGGCCTTTCCTCCGGGTGTCATGGGAACCACCACACAAGGCCGACACCCGCTCGGGCTGGATCACTCTCATCTATGAGATCCGTGTCAAGCTGGAAGAGGAGAATGACTGGGAGGTAAAGAACTGCTTAACAAGCATCCTCTGACAATACGCTGAGAAGACATGAAATAATCCCCAGGGTGCTCTTCTGCTGTCAACTTTAACCTCTGACCTCTTGGAGGGGAGGATATTGACAAGATGATAAAATGTGTGGCTGATTTCTCATGATTGCATTTCCAGATCCACCTGGCAGGCCAGCAGAAAATCTTCAACATCTTCAGCCTGCGGTCGGGTGCTACATACCTGGTCGAGGTGCGCTGTAAGCCTGATCATGGCTTTTGGAGTGAATGGACTTCCCCTACTTACATCAAAGTTCCTGACTGTAAGACATCTACCGACAATCATCTATAGCACACTACACAAATAACATAGAGAGAACTGAATGTCCAAAGTGAACCCAAGCATTAAATAGAGGGGGTTTACCGAACTGCATCTGCTTAAGCTGCTTTTTGGCAGAGGAGCAAGAGTTAAAAGTAAGAGTAAGTGAGTTTTAGAGGTTTGAGCAGGTGTCTCTTAGGACCACCAGAGAGAACCAGCTAAGTGTTAACATGTTAAACAAACAGACCTTAAAGTAAAGTCTTACCTCTTGAATTAAAAATATTATGTATGCATGATTTATTTGACCTAACATGTCATGTTGTGTCTTACAGATTTCCATCGGGAAAAGTCAGTATGGATCCTCATTTCCATCTTTTCCGCTTTCATCTTCCTCATCCTCACATGGTTGCTGCACATGAACAGCCACAGGTGAGACACACAGTCATGAAAATTCTGCATGGTTTTATTTTATTTAATATGAATAGTGAACTGTTACTATTATTAGTCTTTACTGGTATTCCCTAAAGATATAAAGATGACGATGATTGGAAATATAAATGGGTTTAACGCTGTGAAACAATGTAATCTGTTGATTTGTGATTCTGCGTTACTGGGCATTGTTTAAGCGCTGCTGCTCATGCTCATCATCACTTTTGACTTTCATCTAACATTACTTTTATTTTTTCCTGTGTAAAGTCTGAAGCATTGTCTTTTGCCTCCGGTCCCTGGTCCTAAAATCAAAGGATTTGACAAGCAGCTTCTTAAGGTAAAACAGAAACACTTCATATATGAAATAACTCTCACAATTTGCAGCCAATAACCCAAGACAACTTTGTTCTTCCTGCCCAGAACGGAAAATCTGAGGAGATCTTCAGTGAGCTGGTGGTGTCCGATTTCCCCCCAACCACATCATCCAACTACGAGGACTTGCTGGTGGAGTATTTGGAGGTGTACGTCCCTGAGGAGCAGGAGCTGATGCTCGGCGAGGGCAAGGATCTGCACGATGGCTGCCTCAAGTGTGAGAGCTCCACATCCGACAGCGACTCCGGCCACGGCAGCTGTGACAGCCACACTCTGCTGATGGATAAGTGCACCGACGCAAAAGAAGAGAGGCAGGCGGATGGGGAAAGAACTGGGAGGGAGGCGCAGAGGCACCAGAACAATCACTGGGAGAAGGACGTGTTGGCTTACGCTCATGGAAACATGGTAAGCCCTGACTTATCCAACGGAAGGGTGAAGACTTGGCCTTCCGTGTTTTCTCCTTCTCCATTACCCCAGTACGGCTCAAGCCTGCCGGACCAGCAAAGATCCCTGAAGATGGCCAAACATCACTACCTCTCTGACAGCCTCCTCCCCCCGGGCTCTGAGTGTTCATACCTCACAGAGCCCGGCAGCAACACAAGGGAAGCTCTGGGGTCGAGCTACAACGAGTTACACTTGGACAATAAGCAGCCACAGGGGCTTCATTCCCAGGCGCAGGCACGGCTGCAGCTCCAGGCCCACAGTGACAACAACATCTCCACCATCACAGGCAAAGAGACACCTGGCGGTCTCCCCTCGTCCTCCCTCTGCTCCACAGAGTATGTGGAGGTCCAGAGGGTCAACGAGGAGGACATGGTGCTCCTCCAGCCCGTCACGCTGGGCAACGACGGCTGCCCCCAGGTGCCTCAGGGAGAGGACTATAGCAAGGTGAAGAGTGTGGAAAGGAATAACGTGCTGCTGCTGCAGAGAGAGGTGGCAGGAGAAAATGGCTGCCCGTATGAACGCCAGGAGACACGTGGAGCGAGAGAGAACTGCTACACGGCGTCCTCGGTTACTGCACAAAAATCTGTGGTCTGCGGCCACACAGCCTTGCCAGCACAGGATGAAATGTCCCTGGCAGTGAATGGTTACATTGACACAGCCACCATGTGCACGCTGCCCTCTTACTAGGCCCACCAGCTGGTGGGTCAGGGACATTTTAAGACTTGTTTTATCCGGGGACTATAAACGCTGGACAATATTCTGCAGTAACTTAATCAGCAATACTTGTTGACTTCTCATCTCCTCCTGGCTCTCAATTCAGTGGATTTGGTTCAGTTATCTGAAAAAAATTCTTTGTTCAGCTTTATACATGATTGTAGAGTTTGATGTTACTGTCGCAAATCTAACACTCTGTCACAGGGGCGATTTTTGTTGAAATGTTATGTTGCACTCCAGTGGCAAGTGTGTAAAAAGCTCAAGCATCAAATGTTTTTACTTTTTGTCAGTTTTTGTATGCATGCATGGATGGTCGAGGCTTCCTGTAGGACACTACATCTCCAAGCTCTTATGGGAGGAAGGGCTTGCTGGGGGGGGTTGCAGCCCCCTCTGCTGGCCAGAGTGAACCAATTAAATGTAGTTTTGTTTTGTTTTTTTAATGAATGAGTGGATAAATGAATGAATTAACATTACTTTTGTTTTAGTAGCGTTCTTTCAAGTGCTTGTGGATGCACAATTCTACTGTGGTACCAGTACGAGAATGTCAATTCTGCACTCCAACTGTTTGCCTTCACCTCAGCTAAAAGTTTTAAAAAAGCTGACATAGATAACCTACCATCAGACAGAAAATGTCCATGTATATTTAAATGTATGTAGTTGTACTTGGCGCATCTTATATATGTGCATTTCTGTTCGTCAGCTACATATATATAAATCACATATGATGTATAAATTTAAATATACATTTATTGTATGTGGAGTCATCATTGTTTCTCTTGAGTGAAATTATATATTTAAAAAAAGTTATTTCTACTAAGTTGTGAAATAATTTGGTTGAGAAACTAGTGTCATGATGCTTAAGTGCAGCACAAAGTGATTCCGTTCTTGACGTCAATCAGTAGAAGACACGAATTGCCGTACTTCAATACTTTATATCTGGTGCATGTCTATGTGTCTATGTCTACCTTTACAAACAGGCGATATGAAAAAATGGAATTTGAAACCCAATCAAGTATAAAAATTGATCACACAATAATGTCCGTAAGCATTACCGTAATAAGGATCTTGTAATATGTGTCTACTGATATGTGTATATTGATAATTACTTAATTTTTCATTTTATCACTGTTGTGTAATTATCAGTAATGAGCCAAAGTCAATAACCATTGATTCTACTGGCTAAGTAAATAGAGTAAACTCGGTGTTGACCATGCCTTATGAGGTGAATCTCGATGAGTACTTGGCTGTAAAGGTTATTAAATTAAGTGTGCAATATTGACATGTATTTTAATAAATAATCAAAGGAGATGTCTGCAGAGGTCCTCATTCATCTAGTCCATCATAATACAAGGCGTCGAAGAGATGGGAACTGAACTTGTTGATTCTTGAAGATGTTCAACCTTCATCCAGGAGGCTTCTTTAGCTATGACTGGCTGGTGGGGAAAAATGTAATTAATAGTGTTAATAGTGTTAATGGACCAATCTAGTTTATTGTTCGGGTGAGCACCCAAGTATGTCTCCACTACGTCAGTGTCCAAACCATCGATGGTCACGTGTGTAGTGTGTGGGAGTGCAATTCTGTGGACATTGATCATTAATGTGGAGGCTGTTATTTCCACACCGTCCACCTTCACTAATGACCCCCCACCCCCATATTCCTGCTCATTCCCCTCAGACAAACAACCAACACTGTGTCTTCAGATAACAGATTTGGAGATGGCAGGGCTGTGACCTGAACGTGGACAAAAAAGGGCGAGGAGAATGGGTGAGAGCACCATGGGGGCTCCTATGTTGCATCCATGCACAGCCCACTCAAAGCTCTCCTTCAATTACTTGCGCCACGTGACGCTTTGTTTACAAACGTGAACGCGCGTGCCGCGAGCGCGCACGTCGTGCGGCGTCGGGGTGAGTGACCGCTCGCCGACGGCCCGCCCCCTAGGAAACTTTTCCCAGTGTGGGGGGAAAAAAAAGAAAGAAAGAAAGGCAGAAAAGGGGAAAGCGCGAAGCGTTCACGCTGGGCAGCGGACAGCCGGGCTCCCTCCGTGTCTTCTCGTCATGTATAAACTCTTGTGCCGTCTGGGTGGCCGCTGCGCCGCCGCCGCACCACGACAGTCCAAACTCCATTTGGCAAGTGGTGAGTTACCATGGCGACCAGCCAAGTACGCGTTACCCTGCAAAACAAGCCCGGGGTCCGTTTGCCAGGGTGGAAAATGCAAAAGCTGTAATAACTGCGAGCGATTGTGCAAGGTTGCCAAAGTAACTTTGTGCGGCAGAAGTGTCAAATTAACGGACGCGCTAAATCACAACATACCGTGCGTAGTTGTGCTGATAAGATACAGGTGCAATGCATTCATATACAAAAAACGTATATTTAAATAAAACTACATTACTATGTATACCCTTAAGTGCAAGTCTGTCTTAAGTCTTCAGTCTGCTGGTTCTTTTACCGTGTTCCACATTTTGAGGCCAAAGGTCATTTCAGAATTTGTTAGGTGCGAGCTTAGGAATATACCAGAAAGATCATTTTTAATGTTATAATGACCCAGCCAGATAATAGAGTTTGCTTGTTGAGTCACAGGATAACTTGTAATATCTTTTATCCACTCACTGCTTAATCTCAATCATTCCACAGGCGCATTATGTCAGAAACCAGCCTTCAATCAGTCTTCCACACACATTCCAGAGATGCCACCATGCAGTTTCAAACCCGAGGAGTACACGGTAAAGGCATTCATTTGTTGAACATGCAGTCGTAATTAAGTGGCTGAAGTGATGAATGCACATAGTCTTGAAAAGCTCTCTGTGAAAAGACACAAAGAGCACACTGCAACTCTACATTGTAACGTCTCACTTCTGTACGTATGTCTTTCCAGGGTATGTCCAAAGAGCGGATGATGGAAATCCGCCGGCAGTATTGCAACCCGATGACCATGAAGGTCACGTACTACAAGAAACCAGTGTTCATCCACCAGGGCTACATGCAGTGGCTGTGGGACGTGGATGGGAGGAGATACCTGGATCTGTTCGCCGGGGTGGCGACCGTCAGCGTGGGCCACTGTCACCCGTAAGGTCCTTTCCAAAAGTTTCATTCACGCTCCTTGCTTGTTTCACGTCTGATGCATGACATCTGCACGCTCAGAAAAGTAACGGCAGCAGCAGAGCATCAGTTGAGGAGACTGTGGCACACTACCAACATCTACGTCTACCCTCCTCTACATGAGTACTGTGAGAAACTTGCCTCCTACTTTCCTGATCCACTGAAGGTACTTCAGATGTTTTTGGTTTTTTTTCATGTTGATAAGTTGATGACGGAGCCTGAATAAACACTTTTTTATATTTATTTATTTATCTATTTTTGCTGGCCTGTGTGTGCCCGCTCAGGTTATATATCTGACAAACAGCGGCTCCGAGGCCAACGACCTGGCTATGCTGATGGCTCGACTTCACACAGGCAACTTCGACATCATCACTTTCAGGTACTTTTTTTTCTTCCACATCAATAAAAGATGACATTATGACAAATCTGACAGGAAATCATAATCATGTGATTGAGGTAAGTTAGAATGAACGACAAATTAGAGTGCATATGATTCTTGTCATATATTCTTGAATGTCTTCTTGCTTCTTGTTTCTTCTTGCAGAGGATCGTATCATGGTGGCAGCCCGCAGACTATGGGTCTTACATCCAACGCTGCATATAAGTACCCTATTGCCAATGGTCTGGGCTGCACAAATGTACGTGCATATGGCTTTGTATTCATGAAAATGGGACAGACGCTTGCACGTTAAATGAGTATCTCAAAGAGGCTGTGTCGCTGCCTCACACACACACTGATGTACTTATGAGGGACTGTCGCTGTCAGGTCGATCCAGCTGACTCGGTTTCTGCCCAATAAACAGACCATGTGTCCCGATGTGTTCAGAGGGCCCTGGGGAGGAAGCCACTGCAGGGACTCTCCTGTGCAGACCATCAGAGACTGTAGCTGTGCCCAAGGTATACACACACGCACATGCAACCATGGCTCAACGCACTCACACTCACCCTCATGGACCGGAACGATCAAGACCATTATCAGCGGGATTAAGCATTACGATCCCTTTTGCAATAGAGTCTGGCAAAACATTAACAGTGTTTTCATCTGCGGAGTGTTTTCTCTCACTGTGATCCCGCAATAACGTGTCCGGCTGACGTCGATGTGTGTGTTTTATTTTGTGCCTTTTTTTACAACATGGATAAAATAAGGTTTGACAGCAATCTGAAACATGGATAAAACCAAATAAAATCCATTGCTAATCTCCTGCGAAAGGCAATATGTAAGGCAATATATTTGACGAGTTGTGCCTTGTCAGTTTCATTGCGCTGTGTAAATATCCAGCGCTTGTGAATTTGATTCCAGCAACACATTTCAGATGATGTGAGACGGGTGCAGCAACAGACATTATTTTATAAATCATTTATAAATGATAGCATGCTTCTCCATTATCAGGTAGCACAAGATCCACACTGGCCTCTGTGATGGGTTTTCTAGTCAAAGTGCTCTGATTTGGTCAAAGATTGAAGAGCCCCTCGGCTTTATTTTTCTAAACAGGCCTCTGTCATAGCCAAAAGTAATTGAATGAGTTTATGCTGAGAAGCAATCCAGGCATGTCCTCCTATAAAATAGGCCTCCGACACCACAGATTTAGAACAGGTCACCCATAACACTGAAAATGACTGAAAAGAGGAACAGAGAGGCCCAAACAAAGGTCAAAGTCCTCTACTGTGGATCATTTACCTGTTTTACCTCTCCAGAGCCCTCACCAATTTTCAGGAATCGAAGTTACACAGCAGCTCGACAAGAGAGTTACTATATCCCCATGACTGGTCCTCATAACTTCATGACAACAGAGTCTCAGTATGAGCCAATGTCGGCCCTGCTGCTGTGCGTTAAATAACGTCATAATCAAATGCACAAAATGCAACCGGGCTGGTTTTTGTAAGCTTTAACTCGGCGATCCCTCAATCTGAACCTGTAGTAAAAAGTGGGATGAAAAACAAGATAAAGCTGATCTTTGGTCTCACAGGTCACTGCATGGCAAATGAACAATATATTGGACAGCTGAAAGAGACTTTTGCCACGAGTGTCCCCAGTAGAATCGCTGCTTTCTTCGGAGAACCGATTCAGGTACAAAATCCTGTTCTCGAGTATCTGAAGATACAATCACTGTGTTTTCGTTATGCTTTGAATGCACACTTGCTTTGCTACACTGAGTATTAACACCACGGCCTGCCTGCCGAACATAGACAATATCATTAGCTTGTTTTTGTATTGGTTAAGGTAATTTTTGTTTGTACAGGGAGTCGGAGGAGCGGTGCAGTACCCTAAAAACTACCTCAAGGAGGCGTACAAACTTGTGAGAGAGAGGGGAGGAGTCTGCATTGCTGACGAGGTCGGATACACATTTTATACTTGTCAACAACATGGTTCCCATCTTTTTCTTTTTTAAGCACCTCTAAAAGAGTTTCTATCAACCAGGTTCAGACTGGTTTCGGGAGGACAGGAACGCACTTCTGGGGTTTCCAAGGTCACGATGTCATCCCTGACATGGTGACGATGGCCAAGGGTATCGGCAATGGATTCCCCATGGGAGCTGTTGTTACGACGCCAGGTGGGTGTCCAGCTCATGTCATGCCACTGTGAGCAGGGAGAGATGGGAGGAAGAACCCTCGTAACTCCGGAGTGGATCATTTCCATCCGTCCATCATCTTTCATCTAGTCTGGGCACACTCTCTCTCTCTCTCTCCGCCCCAGTCTGGCACTGGGCCCGCCGTACATGAAGATGAAGTGTTCTGAGATAAACGGGACACAGTCAAGGATGGATTGTACTGTTATGGAAAACAGGCAAAAACATAAACAGCTGTATCTAAATCCTCCGAACTACAACAAAGGATTAGTCTACACGCGATGTTGCTCTCCTGGCAGAACCGCAATAAAAACATGGCCGTGCCACCGTTATAACACGCAGGTCCCATTGTTTAACTCTTTACTCGGAAATATCTCAAACAGCCTCCAAGAGGGGAACGCTTCCGTCGCACCCTCGGGGCATTTAGGTGAGTGATTGGTTTTCGTTCAGCCCTCAAGGATTTCAGCTCCCTGTGCCACAAGATGAAGAGGGCTCATCTGTTGTGCGGATGAATTCCATTGAATTGCAGTGATGTGCTCGGGCTGGAGTGGGCAGTGGATGCTGTCGACAGAGAGCATCTCCGTGGTCATAAAGAGTGCTCTCTTGGCCTCCTTCCAGTAGCTCAACAACACAATGCTGCAACGTGCCCTCTTGAAGCTCAGCTCCAGCAGCGGTTGCCATGTCTACGCTGCTCTTTACAGCTCTGTGCACGTGCACGGCTCATTCTGGTAGCAGTCACATCACCGGTGATGAGCCAGGGTTGAGTATGGCGATCGCATACCATCGTAAGGGTAATTTTGCATTCGCGTGCAGCTCCTGGCAGAGGACTCGACGTGAAGTGGCACTGGACGGAGGTGTGAGCATGTTTATCCATGTGTTTTCCAGAAATCGCCGCCTCCTTCGCCAAAGGGGTTCACTTCAACACCTTCGGCGGAAACCCCGTGGCGTGCGCCGTCGCTTCGTCCGTACTCGACGTGAGTGCTGCTTATTTCTCTGCACGATCGCTCCTTGACCATTTCCGAGAACGGAATTCCTAACTAGCGTCTACCCCTACCCCACTAGACCATCAAAGAGGACGGCTCCCAGCAGATCAGCCTCAAAGTGGGCACCTATCTGATGACGGAACTGGCAAAATTCAGGGAGAGGTATGAAATCGTCGGCGACGTCCGGGGCAAAGGCCTGCAGATCGGAGTGGAAATGGTCAAAGACAAGGTATTGTTATTTTTGTAGCGGAAGAGCCTGTTATC
Organism: Karalla daura; assembly: GCA_029224185.1. Lineage (NCBI taxonomy): Eukaryota > Metazoa > Chordata > Actinopteri > Chaetodontiformes > Leiognathidae > Karalla > Karalla daura. The sequence goes on from CM055201.1 coordinate 8,399,159, forward strand.
ACATGCTCTGCTGACATGCTTGTGTGTCTACATTGTGCCCCTTGTGTGTGTGTGTGTGTGTGTGTGTGTGGGGGGGGGGGGGGGCAGGGTTCAGCGGTGCCCCAGTTAACCATTAGCCAGAGCAGCAGTGTCCGTCTGTAACCATGAAGAGCACGATCTCAGCTGCGCTTTGTACACTAGTGACCGTGAAATGTGTTTCTCATTCAAAGCGGTGACGTTTGAAAACAGCCAGCATGGCTCGTCGAATTTAACGTCTTCTTTCATCTGCCTCTTCCTTGCTGTTTGCAAAATGTGCCTGCTGACTCGTGCTTTCCTTTCGGAAAAACACTCTTCCTGTGTTTGCACGTGTCATCGTCCAACTCCGAACTGTACCTACGACATCATGTCCGGTAACGACAGACTCGCCAGCAATGGCAGGGAGCGGTGACAGAATCATTCACCAGGCCTGAACTTGTCCGCTTCACCTTTTCATTGCCCCTCACAGTGGAATGGCATCTAGGTCTGGATTCTGTTCACAGGTTATTCATTCACTTCCTCACAACTGCCCTAACCTCCACAGGCCAGCAGGGACCCGCTGCCCGCCGAGGCCATGAATGAGATATTTGAGGACGTGAAGGACATGGGAGTGCTGATAGGGAAGGGAGGAGTCTACGGCCAGGTAATGATCTGAAAACAGTCAAAGCAATCACTGTATGGTGATTTTGTTATCTCCCAAGCTCTGCTATCTCGCACTAGGGGCAATTCAGAGTCTCCAGTCGACTGGGGGGAGTGTGGCAGGAAACTGGAGTACGGAGAGAAAACCCAGCACCTTTCTGTGTTGTTTGCATGTTCTCACTCTGTGTGTGTGTGTGTGCGTGTGTGCTGGTTTATTCTGGGTCCTCCAGTATCCTCCCACAATCCAAAAAACGTGCATCTCTCAGTTGATCGGAGTCTCTCAGTTGTCCCCAGGTGTGAGTGAGAAAGCGAACCGTGCGTGTGTCCTGTGTTTTCGCCCCATGTGCGCTGGCATCGGCTCCAGCCGAGCACCCCCTCCTGCATCAGTGAGTGCCGCAGACTAAAGCGCCTGACCTGCTCTCTCTCACCTCCTCAGACCTTCCGCATCAAGCCCCCGATGTGCATCACCATGGAAGACGCCGATTTCTTCTTGGCCGTCTTCAACAAATCCATCCAAAGCTACCTGGACAGAAGATGAGGCTTCTGAAGATGAGAAGGAAAACCCACTCTACCACTCTGTGAAATGTTCTCATAATGACTTTAACGCTGCTCAATATGTGACTTAACATGTGTAATACCTCGAGAGAAAAACAATGTGCTGCTGCTCAGCAGAGTGCTGAGCTCAGGTTGGTGACCTGTGCTTTGATTTAACGTTATGTGATTGTTTACAGTCTGTGATTACTGAACATGTGCAGTGAGTGTAGGTGTAGGCGAGAGGTCGATAAGGAATCACAGAGGAGGCAGACACAGAGCTCACACTGCCCCCTGCAGGCAATTGCAGGTTCCTCCTCCTACTCTGTGGCTTCAATTGTCTTTTCCGTCCCATGATCCTTTAATCTCCCACTACGATTATCTCCTCTTCTTGGTTATCGACCTAAAACAGATCAGTTCAGTTGTATCTAGTTTTTCACAGACCAAACAGAGTAATGTACCCCCATGATCCAAAACAGTTGGTATTTTAGTCGCTGCTCGTAGGAGAGCTCCTGGATTCGGTAAGGACAGGATTGTTGGCCTCAGGCTGGTCTCAGCTAACACAATTGTAGGAAAAGAAGTAACACTTGAGAAAAACTGTCCTCACTCTCAATCAAACTGTTGCACCACTTAATCAAGGAAAGATACTTTTTGTAAAAGCCTAGAAGACAGACGCGTGATGAGAGACCAGTCAAGCTCAAGTACTTAAAGAGCTTTACTTCATAAAGCGAATGGCACCAGATGTTGCACATGCACAGCATCATGTGCTGGGTGTGATGCAGCGCAGCATCCACAACACATTAAGCAGGTTGCAGAGTTCTTGTTTGCATCATACATAATAACTGGACAAGTTAGAGTTTGAAAGGTGTCACACTGCGTCACACATCGGCTTTGTCAAGTCCTGCTCTTGCAACTCATGTCCCAGGTTACTGCTATTCTCTGTGTCCGTTATGAACCTGCCTGCCTTTTTGGCCTGCTGTCGTACCAGAAGTAAAGCTGAACATTCTTCTTCACCTGACTGTCTCCGAGTCGTGCTTCTGGGTCTTCACAATGGAGCCCGTCCATCCTTCCTGATCACCCTGAACACATCTTGTAGGTAACTGTGCTATGAGGCTGGCAGATTACAAAGATGTCAGACAGGACACAAACAACTAAGAGGGAATTTTACCAAACACATAATGAGGAATATGTCATTTTAAAGCAATGTCAAGGGGCTGCTAGTGAAAAGGAGACTAACAGAGACAAAGACCAACCTTCCCAACAATCCTGCAATGCAGGCCACTGCACAATGCCACCTCTTTCCTCTGGCTACACTATCCCCAAACTCCACCCCAGCCCTCACTCACCATAGTTTATTACAGACTGGACACTTCTGGCAGGCTGGTTTCACACATTCGGCTATCTTTTGCATTACTCATGCAAAACTCATTACCCTCATTCCTGTCGTAGCAAATTATTTGTGTTTGCACTGTTATGAATCTAATCAAATTGAGTTCACATCTGTTCGTACACTATTGGGCATTATACACATCAACTATGCCGTTTGGTTTTCTTTTTTAAGCCTATCCAAATTTTTTTTTCGTGTAGTCAAGCCAGCCACTCCATCTACTTAAGTACTCACGTATTTTAGACTTTATGGCAAATACATGGAGAGGGCTGAGGAAGTCAGTATTAGGATACTACAGCGTAGACCAGGCATCAAAATGCCTCTGGTGTCCTGCACTCATGAACCAACACCTGCAAGCTATTGAGCTGGAACACCAGTACTGACATCTTAGAAAATTCTAATAAAAGTATGCAAAAGAAAAAAACAAATAAAGGAGGTGCATCCTGATCAGCCAGTGCACAGTAGTACTATGGTCTGCGCTGTTTTTGAGCCATTAGGTCACATGACCTGGATGCTATTGAGCTTCTTTTTTTCTTCCTGCACCCGTTTTTTTATTGCTCTTCAATGCATCTATTTTTTTTATTTAATAAAAAAAAAAATCTCATATTGGATCCTAGCATTGACTTTCTCAGCCCTTTTGTAATTTCCATACAACATTTAAAAGCACTTAAAATGGTGGGGCGGCTGGCTCAACCACAGTTCGATACTGGCCAAGGGATTGTGTCATTAGTGTCAGACACACCCAAGGTATATCAGGTATATCAGAAATTATGGTATTTACGTTCTCTGCCTGTATGTGGGTTTTCTCCAGTTTCCACTCACGGTCCAGTAACATGAGTTCAGGTCACACGGACACTATTAAATTGTGTGTACCGGCCTCCACTCTGTTTGTACTGCAGATAGACTCTAACGACGCTGTTGGGGTTGAAAGCAGGCAAGACAATGGATGAATGGGATACAGTAAAGGAAGTGTCTCTGCAAGGTCAGGAACAATAGGAACACTGGATTCAAACAAAACGTCAATCAGTGACGGAGGGAACGAGCCTACTCGCTCAACCAACAGCAAAGCAGAGAAGCCTGAAAGGTGGAGGGTGGGGACAGCGTTTGCTCTCTACGACTTTTAATACTAGATACAGGTTGATTAATTAAAACATTCTTCACCAAATTCCCATCACAACACAGAGATTGCAACCCAAATTATCAAATACATGTCACAGATGTGGTACAGAGGAGGGCTCTTTTCTGCGTGGCACCTGGTCATGAACAAAGCACAACACATTTACTAGCATGATTTACTCTCAAAATGACAAAACCTATAGGTTATAACTACTCACTTGATCCACAAATAAAAAACAAATGGCATCCATATTTGACCTACATGAATACTTTACCCTCGTCAGACTTCATTCAAAAATGGTGTGGACAGAGCATAGGTTGTCTGAATAAGTTCGGAATATTTATAATATCTTTTATCGTATGGTTGTAGTTATTGGTTTTATTTAGATTCACTTAGTTTTTGTCTGGTCTTCCTTGTGTATGGGTGGGATGGGGAGGGGACTTGTCTGTGTATGCCTCTTTTGTGACGTGCATGTCTTGAAAACTGAAAAACAAACACACAAAGAGCAGACTCAACAGCATTTCACCATCCAACTCTGCATTTTTTTTAATAAGAAATACTTTGGACTTTGAGTCTGAGAGCTGACAGTCAGGCAGAGCGAGGCCCGGCTCTAACAGGAGAGAACCGGAACCACCCAACACATCTCGTCTTATTCCTCAACTTAATGTCGCCCATTCAGCCGAGGGTGTCGTGGAGATGGTGACCCGGTGCCACCTAAGTTATATATTCATCCGCGTGACGTGACTGGGGGGGGGCATCACTGTAATCTGTAGGGTTCCGGCACCATTGGCTGGACACCGTCCACCCATCCCCGAGCCTCTGTAGAAAAAGAGGAGGCCGAGATGGGGCCGCAGGAGAGAAGCTGCGTCTGCTCGTCATGCTGAAATTCGGGTCCGGTCTGGGGGGCCGCCATGCTGCTCTGCTGGGGGAGTCCTGCTGCTCCTGGTCCGCTCTGGCCAGGTTTCACCTGGGAGGCGGTGAGTTCACGGAGGGATGCCCGATAAGCATGACTCACGTAATTAAGCGCAATAATTAGTGGCTTTAAACCTGCCCGTTTGTGTGATTATAACTACGGGTCAGGCCACGTTTTATTTTCTTTCATTGTATTTCTGTATTGATTCCGTGTCTGATCCCCTCATCACTTAATCAGCTTCTTAAAATGCAAATGTAAATAGAGTGTATGGGTATGTACCACTTGCATTATCATGATAAATATAATCATCATTATTAGCATTAGTAATATTATCATTACTAGTAATAGCAGCAGTAGTAGTAGAATAAGTTGGAAACTAAAGAAATTCGGAAAAGGACGCGTTTATCACAGTCGCTCTTAGCTCAAGAAGATCTTTACGAAGAAGCAGACGTAAGATCAACCTGACCCACTCTTAACATCTTTCTTGTGACGATCCAGCCGAGTTCAGGAATATTTATGTCACACTCAGCTAGATATTAAAACAATGCGCAATGATGAATTGCAAATAGCTGCAGAAAAACGGAGTAAGAAAAATAATAGGAAGAAAAAATAACTCAATAATTTACGCTTGTGCTCCTGTAGTTGCATAAATAAAGTGGACCAATACTATCGTCCATTGAGTTTTCCACTCACAAATTCCAATACGATTTTGTAGTAGCTACACATCAAAACATCAACATCAGCAACCCCGTGGCATTGCACAGAGACTGTCTATCAGGGAAACTGACAGGTGTAATTGAGCGTGAGCCAGGCTCCACCTGTTGCTCTATAGAAAGAACATCTGGGAAATGTTTTCAATAACATTTAGAATTTATTTGTAATTTAATTGCATTTATGTTCTCATTAGCCACTGTTTTTGATATGCTGATCTTTTTTATCGCCCTCTTAAGAAATGTAAAAAGAGTAATGTTATAATAATAATAATAATAATAATAATAATAATACTCTTTTTGCATTATTAGCATTGTGTCATTTTTGTTGGTTTTGGTGTAATTATTGGTAGTAAGGCTGGAAGGATTAATTATGGTGTTACTATAATTTTTGTTATACACATTCATACATAAAGTATATATAATAATGTATCCATCTAATGAAATGACACTGTAGAGTCTAATTCTGCACGTAATATTAGCTCAAATATAAACTTGATCTCCTATAACCTCCTGTTTCTCAGCCCCTCCTTCTGGGGTTAAATTCTTCCTGGTCATGAAAACAAAAGGTTGTTTTGCCACTGTGCCACTGACCAGTTCAAACCGACATTTTCCAGCTGTTGTTCCAGCTGGCATAAACGAGAAGGTGTGGTTTTCAGGCGTTGTGCAAGGCGAAGTTAATGCGGTTAACCGGGTTATAATCTGATTAAATATTGACTAGATAATGCAAAATGTCAACAAGCCGAGTCATGAAAGGAAGATTTGCACATATCTGGAGAGAAGAAAACAATCTATGAATTCTGGACAGCAGAAGAGTGCGATCACGTGTGACGTTTGCTCTACCATAGTGTCTAGACTAGGAAGGAAGTTAAAACAGCCAAAGGTGTAGCGGATGTGCTCTTTGAGAGTTTGCATTGAAACGCTGTTGCAGGTGCAGTATGTCAGAAATCTGCCTTCAAATACCGCCCTGCAGAGCTCCCAGAGATGCCCGGCTGCAATGTCAAAGCCCAGGAATACAAGGTATTTATGGACTCTGTCACCTCACTTAATTCCAGCAATTCCAGTAGTACATTGCACCATCACCATAGCAACCATCGTTTGTACTGAAGTCGCAGTTAGAGGGATTTCAATTCAGAAATGGCTGCATTTGAAATTATTTAGTTATTCCTATGAGATATTGAATCAGTGCTGATTCCATTGGCTACTGACTCAATACTGCTAAAGAGTGCATGCTCAGATTTCAATCGTCTGTAGTTGGGTACGTGTCCATCATAATGGCCATCTGTATCGATGTCTGTCCAGGGTATGTCCAAAGAGCGGATGATGGAAATCCGCGGGCAGAACTGCAACCCCATGACCACGAAGATCACGTACTACAAGAAACCAGTGTTCATCCACCAGGGCTACATGCAGTGGCTGTGGGACGTGGACGGGAGGAGATACCTGGATCTGTTCGCCGGGGTGGCAACCGTCAGCGTGGGCCACTGTCACCCGTAAGGTCCTTTCTCTCGTGGCAGATTGCCAGCTACTTCTATTGTCTGAAGTCATAAACGACCTCACGACACAGGAAGGTGACGGCAGCGGTGGAGAGGCAGCTGAGGAAACTGTGGCACACCACGAACATCTACGTCCATCCAAACCTCCACGAGTACTGTGAGAAACTGGCCTCCCACCTGCCAGACCCCCTCAAGGTGATATACCTGACCAACAGCGGCTCCGAGGCCAACGACCTGGCTATGCTGCTGGCTCGACTTCACACAGGCAACTTCGACATCATCTCCTTCAGGTACAAGTCATGTACCTCCGGTGCTTTGTAAAGACCAGCATATTGAGACATGCCTACCTATGTCCTGCTTTTTAAAAAATTATTATTATCAACTTTACAGAGGCTCGTACCACGGGGGCAGCCAACAGACCATGGGCCTGACCTCCAACTCTTCATATAGATACCCCATCGCCACGAGTATAGGCTGCTCACACGTACGTGCTACAGGTCATGAGCTGCAGTGTGATGTGGGGCATTATCTGTATTTATGCGGCACTTCTAAGTGTTTGCAGATTCACGGAATCACATCAAAACCCGCCCATAATATCCGGTATCAATATTTTGAGGATGACGGAACATAAATGTCTGGAATCGTGAATATCGATCTACCTCAGCTGTTTGGGAAATTTGTTCCATCGATCTTGTAGCCGGCAGCTCTGGGTGATTTCTAACACACAAGGGGATTCTTTTACTTGCGTGCATTTCATCAGCACAGCCGCAGTCGCTTCTCAGCCTCTGGATACATACAAACAAACAAACAAACATCTGACAGGAGGCTGTGTCGCTGCCTCACACACACACTGATGTACTTATGAGGGACTGTCGCTGTCAGGCCGATCCAGCTGACTCGGATTCTGCCCAATAAACAGACCATGTGTCCCGATGTGTTCAGAGGGCCCTGGGGAGGAAGCCACTGCAGGGACTCTCCTGTGCAGACCATCAGAGACTGTAGCTGTGCCCAAGGTATACGCACACACACACGCACGCACATGCAGCCACGGCTCAACACGCTCAGGTCACCTCTCGGTCACTTGATTATCAAGGATGAAGCTTTAGGCGCAACCGTCCCAAATGAGTTGGTGTGCTAAGTTCAAGCCGAGGACAAAGGTGGAATTCACAGACAACCCCCGCTGTTACTGTAACGGTTGTTTGTTGTTGTCTCTTTGCCAAACGTTTGCTGGCTCACATTGTGACAAACTTTCTCTCTCCCACCCTTTTCCCCGAATCGCACGAGGTAAAATTCAAGACAAACGCCAACGCAATCATAATATTACGTCCTCTTTTTCCTCAACCTATATATGAATACCAGGAGTGTGTGCTGCACTCTATGTGCCAACCACAGTCCACCTGGAAGTGGTCAGTGTGTTTGGGTGTCCGCCGGACTACTTACATAAGCGGAACACAATCCTGTCTTTAATGCAAGTATAAAGTACGATACCGGGTTTATCTGGCGAAATGAGGACAGAGAGTTACGTAACAATCAGAATGTTTCGTGTAAGTTCAGAGCAAGCATGCAGGCTCTTATATTTTGAGTTTAAGCACTCGTATGTATGCAGAACCACTGAGCAGGAACTCTTATGTATCATTTGCGTTTATCACCAAATAAATATGAGACTAGACAAGTGTCGAAGAGGAGGAGGCTCTGCACGATGTACACATTGAGTCCATTTCAGGGCTTCCTGGTCCGTGTGCGTGTGCGTGTGTGTGTTATTGCTGTCACACATAGGATTTTCACTGACCCTAACCCTAAACCCCAACCACAGGTCACTGCATGGCAAATGAGAAGTACATTGGCCAGCTCAAGGAGACATTCGCGACGAGCCTCCCGAGTCGGATCGCCGGTTTCTTTGCCGAACCAATTCAGGTGTGTTCTGTGTCCATGACTGTCTCACAACTTCCTAGCTGCTTCTCGTGGCCCGTGACGTGCCAGCGTGCTCTCTCCTCTCTGCGCAGGGGATGGGAGGGGCGGTGCAGTACCCGAAGAACTACCTGAAGGAGGCGTACAGGCTGGTGAGAGAGAGAGGAGGGGTCTGCATTGCCGATGAGGTGAGAGACGCTGTGTAACCCCCCCCCCCCCCCTAGAAATATCAGTATGAGATGAAAGGTGTGATAGAAGGTGAAGAGACTCAGATAAATACAGTTATTTGAACAATAACGTCACAAAAGTAACCAGCATTTGCTTTTATATTTGCAAGTCTTTGCTCCAATCAAATGACATAAAATCAGCACTTAAGAATGTCGTTTGGTCTCCGACAGGTCCAAACTGGATTCGGGAGAACGGGGAGCCATTTTTGGGGTTTCCAGGGCTACGAGGTTCTCCCCGACATCGTGACGATGGCGAAGGGCATCGGCAATGGATTCCCCATGGGAGCTGTTGTCACCACGCCAGGTATTGCGACGCGGCCGGACCGTCCCCATGGAGACCGTCAGACCGAGTCACAGCCACGCTCCGAGTCCTGCACGGATTTAGTCGGAGCGTTTCACACCGTCCGAGCTTCAGTGCAGATGTTCTCCCGTTGCAGAGATCGCCGCCTCCTTCGGGAAGGCCTACCACTTCAACACCTTCGGGGGGAGTCCCATAGCTTGTGCCGTCGCCTCGGCCGTGCTCGATGTGAGGCTTCACCTTCTTCTTTCTCCTCAGTTTCATCCCATCTGACGTTGGTCGGCACAGATTGCGGCTGTGTGCTTTGGATTTTTGTTATAATCGATGCAGTTATCTTAAGCTATACCACTAAACACAGCACATTATGCCTGTACTGAAAACACTTGACGTGCATGTGCCGTTTATCTATAAGGAGACCCTCGGCTGAAACGAATCTCCGAACTGCTCGCTGTGTAATGAAGCCCGCGTTAGGCGAGGCTGCGCCTGTGTGTGAAAACCTGACCGGCCTCTCTGCAGGCGATCGGAGAGGACGGCCTGCAGAGGAACAGCCTGGAGGTGGGCTCCTACCTGCTGACCGAGCTGGCGAAGATGCGCCAGACGCACGAGATCATCGGCGACGTCCGGGGCAAGGGCATGCAGATCGGCGTGGAGATGGTCAAAGACAAGGTGCCGCGCCTCTGTCTGTCCCGTCAACCGTGCGGAGACTCAATTCAGACAGATCGGAGCCAATGGGGGACATCTAGTCCCGATGTGAAAAGCAATTTTGAGCCTGTGGGGAGTTCGATGCAGTGAGCATTGCCGAGCCAGAGTTTATTCACTCGGCTCGGCCACATTTTGTTTTCCGTCCTTTACACTTACGCTCTCTGCTGCTTGTACTGATCTCACCCACTCGTTACTTTCATCTCATGTCGTTTCCCGTTCTGTCAAGCCCCTACCCGGCCTGTTTGGATGCCAGGCTTCAGTCTCCTTGCTCTACCCTCAACACATTCTCCCGAGACACGATGAGTGACACGCGCTCCGCTTCCCCGTGTATGTGTGCGTGTGTGTGTGTGTGTCCAACCAGGCCAGCAGAGAGCCGCTGCCTCCGGACGCCATGGGGCAGATCTTTGAGGACGTCAAAGACATGGGAGTGCTGATCGGGAAGGGCGGAGTGTACGGACAGGTAACGCACCTTGCTTGAATCCGTCCGCCGAGCGCTCCTCACACATACGAGGCTGGACGTGCGGCAGGGGACTTAAGTGTTTGTTCATGGGAGTGGCCACCAGTCAGCGTAAGGCCTGCGCGTGGTAGCCAGGTAAACATGGAAATGGATGGAAATGAACCATAGTATTCGAAATAACTCTCCATGGGCGATGAAAACGGTGGGGGTGTGGGGGTGCCTTGAGGATTTCTTTGCCTCTCATCGCATCAGCTTTGTAGCTGCAATCAAGGCGGCCGTCTGGCTCTTAAGCGTTACCAACCAGCTGTGAGTTTAATGGCAGACCAGAGAGCCCGACCCCGCTGCGTTCCATCACGTCACCGCCTCTTGACGCGCACATTTTCCTGGCATTCACCAACGCCCCCCCCCCCCCCCCCCCCTCTCCCCACCCTCCCTCCACTTCAGACCTTCCGCATCCAGCCGCCTATGTGCATCACCAAGGCGGACGTGGACTTCTTCCTGGCCGTCTTCGACAAGGCCCTGTGCAACCACGCGGGCAGGAAGTGAGCCGCCGCCGCCCACGCTGCCGCTGCCCGGACCGCCAGGCCCTCCCCGCCAGGCCCTCCCCGCCCTCACCGCCACGCTGCTGCCATCCCGGGGAGAGCGACCCCTCGCGCTCCCCGGCCCTCGACGACGCGCGCGCCCAAATCACCACTCGGAATCGCACAGCATATGAACTTTATTTGACATGATTTGTGTGAACCCTGAACTCTGCGTTGTGCCGCACGCGTCTCCGATGTCTCCGACGTGCGGCTTGTTCCGGCCTGCTCAATAAAAAGACGCTGACAAGACGGCTCCGGTGTGTGTGCATGCGTGTGTGCGTGTGTAAGAGTGTGTGTGTGTGTGTGTGTGTGTGTGTGTGTGTGTGTGTGTGTGTGTGCGTGCTGGCTTGCAAACCAGCACCGTTTGTCGTCGAGCATGGCAAATTGTTCCAGAACTATCCACGTGCAGCATCCCAGTGACTCTGACTCCGATCGGGTCACATCCAGGGGGGGGGGCAGAGTGTTTCTTGGGAGGGGCCGCGAGGAGGAAGAGGAGTGGAAGGAAAGATCTCTCACTCTCATGCACGCACTCGCACACCACTGATAAAAACAGCCCACCCCCCCCCCCACCCTCCACCCGCTCGCAGTCCGTCGAAGCCGCCTCCCAGAGCCGTTCCCGGCGGCGCTGTGTCCGGCGTCGTGCTATCTGTTCTTCCTCTTGTCCTTTTTGCTCTTGCCGAGGGAGGCCTGGCCGGCCGAGGAGGAGGAGGAGGAGGAGGAGGGCAGGGCGGAGGCGTGGCCGCTGGCCTTCAGGTGGTCGAACAGCTTGTTCCGGGTGGGGAACTCGTTGTTGCAGGTCACGCAGCGGAGGTTCACTTCCTTCTGGGGGGGAAGGTGTAAATGATTGATCATCAGGAACAGGCCCTGCTTCCTGTCTTTCTAATGTTAAAGTGTTGTGTTGTTGTTGTGTACAGACCTCGGGACACTGGTCCCCTCCAGGGTTGGGCTTGGCACTCTTCTGCTTGTCCTTTCCCCCTCCCTTCTTCCCCCTTGGTTTTGTGGAGCTGCTGACACCCAAAAACAATACATGGATCACTCGTTATTGTGCCCGATTCAATTCACATACAAACCACACACATGAGAACGTCTACTCATGTGCCTGTGGCTCAACATGAAGCTGAAGCTTGTGTACTTCAGTGGCTCCGCTCTTCGGGAGGGATTCAGAGCGCCGACTGCCACAAACGAGTCACCGGAGGTCGTTCCTTCGCAAAACGGGAACCTAATCGGAACCCAAACACGCAGGCCAGGAGCAGGAACCCAACAAATCACCCATCTGATGAGGGAGGAGGAATCTCAAAGCCCCAGGGGGGCAGACAATGAGCAGCCGCGGTCTATTCTGTCTCACCTCGTGTGTGTACGCGTTTATATCGCAATGAATCCACATCTCTTTGGAGCGTTACGGCTTCTGCGATCTGCCCAGCGGCAAACGGCAAAATCGGGTTGAGGGCGGAAGGGGCGATGAGGCGGGCGCTCAGCTGGGACTCCCAGGCTGGGAAAACACCTGAGGTCCCAGCGAGCACCAATCTGCCCGTGTCTGTCTAGTTTGTAGCGTGCGACCCCCCCCCCCCACACACACACCCCCCTCTCCCCTCTCCCTCTCGGCCCTGGGACGCATAGTCGGCGGGCTGTGGGGACTCCTCTCATCGGGGTGCACCAGGCTGCCTCCAGCCCTCTCTGCTGCCCCCCGGCAGTGCTAACGAAAGCGGCTTTTCCCAAGCGGGCCGGACGCACCTCTTGGCTTCGTTGACCTCGGAGGGGGGCGGCTCCTCCTCCTCCTGCTGCTGCTGCTGCTGCTGCTCTGGCTCGCCGGGCCCCGCCGGCGTCCCGGGAGCCTCGTCCTGCTGAGGCCTCGGTTTCTCCGCCTGCTCCTCCTCCTCCTCCTGGTCCTCCACCGCTGGAGCGCTCTGCAGAGGGAGAAGCGAACACGCGCTCGTAAAACATGGCACGTAACATCGGGCAGAGTCTCTGAGAGATGGGGGGGGCTCAACTCACACATGCTACTTTCTGCTGCTTCTTTTTCCTCTTCTGCTTCTTGGAGAGCCTGCAGCAGGGGGGGAACAAAGGGAGAAACTCCATGAAGACAAAGAAGAAGTTTACCGTGCGCCCGCGCATCCTAACGTCCAGCCACCTACCTTTGTCTGGGCCTGTCTTCCTCCTCGTCCTCCCCCTCCTTGTCCTCTTCTTCTGCCAGCCCGCCTTCCTCGCCCTTACCCTCCCGCCCGTCCGGGCTCAGGGCCAGCGCTTCGTCCTCCTCCTCCAGCTGCTGCCGCAGCAGCGCCACCGTCTCCCGGTGCTTTTTGGATTTCTCGTGGTTTTTCATGCTGCGGGGAGGGAGGCGCAGGGGCAATGCGACACACACGAAACCGTCATGGACTTTACAGGAAATAGAGGACGTCTCACTGGTCACCCAAGCCTAATGACGGGAATAGGCTTACAGTGCGAACAAACCGAAAGCTAAATGAACAGATTCTCAGGCAAAAACTGGCACACTGTTTGACAAAATGACTTGCAGCTCGGCGCAGTGAATCGGCATGTGGACCCAGCGAGGAGTCACTACTCACGCTTTCTCCGTCTTGCATGATTTGTCGCAGGCCGGGCAGTACAGGTCATCGTAGTAGTCGATTGTCTCGTCCCCATTGGGCTGCTCCCCGTCTGTGGGCGGATTTCATACACTGAACGTTAAGATACACCCAAGTGCCCAAGTGCGAGCCCACATATGGACTGCAGTTTACTCCGTACGTACTGATATAACCATAAATATCTATATAAACATCTTGAATTTCCCGATGAGAGCCTCATGGAGGGATCAATAAAGTTTTTATCCATCTATCTATCAACATATTGCTGTCATGTAATAGTGTTCACCCTAAAGCTGGATTTATACACTACATACACATGAGAAATCCATTTACACTGATGTCTCGTCTCTTCCATTGATGGTACAGAGTGAATAGAAATAAGGAGCAGATGAGGAACTGGAAGAGGTATTTTGTAGGTGTTGATAGATGTGAATATACTCCAGCTCCCTCCCAAAACATGCATGTTTAAGCCAGCTGGAGGGCCTAAATTACTCCCAGGTGTGAGTGCGTGTCCGTGGGGCTCCACACCGACCTCCTCCCTCCTCACTGATCTCCTCCTCCTCGCTCTCCGTCGCGTCTCCAAACTCCTCCCCGTACTGGGCCTCCATCTGCTGCAGCTCCTTCTCCAGCTCCGACATGGCCGCCCAGCTCTGCTCCTTGTACTCCTCGGCCAGCCTGGAAGGGACACGCGGCATGAACGCCACCCGGCGCTACAACGGACCCGACAATCACGCTGCCCCCCCCCTGCTCACTTGGCCCGGCTCAGCTTCTGCTTCCTCCGGCGCTCCTCCACCTGCTTGATCTTCTCGGCGTTCTGCTCCTCCACCAGCTTGCGGTGGGCCTGCACCCTGCGGTCGCGCTTGCGGACGAAAGCCACCAGCTGCCGCACCAGCTCGTTGCGCTCTTTCCGGGCCTTCTCCCTGGTCTTCTTGTTCTCCTTCTCCATGGCCCTCTTCTCCCAGCGGTTGGACGCCTGCCTGGTGTCGTACTCCTCCTTCCAGGCGAAGTTCTTGCGCGTGCAGAAGCTCTGCCAGTAGCCGTAGAACACGTGCACGACCTGGCACGTGGAAAGGGACACTGATGAGGCAAGCCCGGGCGGTGGAAGGGGGACCCTCTCACTAGTTTCGTTTGTCAGAACTGCATCGGGAGCTCACCGTGTCGTAGTCGCTCTGAGAGTCTCCGAAGGGAGGAAACTCTTCCTCCTCTTCTTCATCGTCCACCTTGCTATGTTCAGTCTCCTCCTTGACAATGGACTCAAAGAGGTTCCTGTAGACCGTGTAAAAGCCCTACAGAGGGAGAGAGGATCGAAAACAAGTGTGAAAATGGCATGTGTATAAAAGCACAACATGTGCGACACGTGAAGACAAACTCCACCGACCTACATCTTTTCAGCTCTAATTTTTTCTCTAGTTACACCCAATCTACGGTCCAGCCTGGTATTCTTATGTTTATTTGAATGGTCTTTTTAACATTCTCTAGCCACTAGAAATCAGGTCATTATGACAATTTTCCACTCCTAGCAGCACTGAGTTGCTGACCAAAACATTCTAGGTGAATTTCATTAAGTCTCACACTGTTTGACTAGACTGATTGTTGTTTTTCTTGAAACACAATTTCCATGTTATCCACATTCCTGAAGCTGATAATGTTGTCAAAGCCCTTTATCAACCATATGTTTTATTTTATGTATTTTTGCCCTTTTTGTGTTGTGTTGTTTCATTCACATAATTAGACTCCAGCGTGAGAGCATCCTCTTTGTTAGGTGAAGATCTCGTGACTTTCTCCCTGTCTGCAGACACCACGGCCAGCACGCACAAACACAAACACACAAACGCCAACCTTCTCATCGTCGCCGAAGCCGGAGTAGCAGGTAACGGTGAAGAACTGCAGCAGGTCGACGCTGTCGTCCTCGTAATCTCCGCTCAGCCCTCCTTTCAGCAGAGCCTCCCTGTGATTGTCATACCTGCAAAGACAGAGTATCACAACTCACACTCCACTATGTGCCGAGATCTGTCAACAGACGCGGTGATGGGTGCGGAGATGGGGTCTCTACGCACCAGGCTCTCTCTTGTGGGTCGCTGAGGACATCATAAGCTGCCTGGATCAGCTTGAACTGCTCCGCCGCCTCTTCAGCATTGTCCAAGTTTTTATCTGACAAAGTTAAAGGAGGCGCTTCAGCTTCTAATATGCAAACCCTATGTCGTGTAATTAAGTGTAGACATGAATAATCATACAATAAATCAGCAGCATCTACACGGATTAAACATTAATTAGCGTGTTACGATACTGACATGATTACACATTCGTTCCTCCCCACTTCCACCACATCTCACCTGGGTGCCACTTCAAAGCCAATTTACGATACGCTTTCTTCAGATCGTCGTCTCCCGCGTCCCGTTTGACACCGAGCATCTCATAGTGACACTTCATTTTTGGCTGACAGTAAAGAGAAATTCACCGCTAAGAACAAAAATAAATACTAAATCAACGCTCACGCTGACCAGGCTGCAGCTAACTTAGCGTGCGGCTAACGAACGACTGGGCAGCTTTTCTATTCCATCATCTAAAAGAACCTATACCTCGAGCAGCGACGATATTGTACTGTGTTGGCGTTACATGTTTACGTTATCCTAATATCCGATTTCGCTGTAGAATAGCTTGTTTTGTCCAGGTTTCTAGAGGTTCGTCCAGCACCAGTTGCTAGGACCACAAGCCATGGCAGATGCCGGTTAATCTCGCGAGATTTCGCTCTTCTCTACTTTATCATTTCTGGAGATTTTAAGATAGAATCGCACGTCATTGCCCCCTACAGTACAAGGCTGAATAAAGACCGCGTCCTCTGCCTGTGCTCTCAAAGTAACATACGTATGTCAATATAATTAAGATAGTAAGTAAGCCATTAAGCCAATATTAACATACTGGCTCAGTAAATAGCACTGTGGTGTCCAGGTTGGGCCAAGGGCTTTTCTGTGTGGGGTTTGTATGTTTTATGCACATGTATACATGGGTTTTCTCCAGGTACATAGACAAACAAAAACTTCACTGACCCCTTAGGGATGTTTTCCCTAACATAATTTGTGAGTGAATAAGCAATCTTCTGGCCTTACAGCAAGAAAGTCCTGGTTTGAATCCTAGTTGGACAACTAGGAGTCAGGTTTTGAGTCAGGTTGGCATAATCTTGCATGGGTCCATGTGGGTTTTCTCCAAGCACTTTGGTTTACCCCTACAATTCAAAATTGTGCATGTTAAGATCGATTGGAGAATCTCAAGATCAATTGGAAAATTTAATGCTTAACCCCTATGTGTAAGGATGACAGTGTATTATGAATCTGTCTAGGGTGCATTACCCAATGTGTGCCAGAGAAAGTCCACTAACAGAAGCAGTCAACTGCATTCTAGATAGATGTATATCTACGTTTTCTGTAGATTTTGACAAAGAATGGACCAGACTCCTTTTAGTTCTGATATAAAGTAATGAGATCAAGACATGAGATGTTTACAGACAAACACTGGCATCTCACAGTCTCACAGCTGAATGAATCCTTTCCAGTCAATCTACACACATAGCCTATCACACCTCTTTCCTTTGTCCAACATTCCAGCACTGATGCATAGATCTATCTTTCTCTATCGCATTCTGGCTATTGTTCTTTATCTTGATCTGTCATACTAGAACACATCTTAATTAAGATTCATACGCAGATTTATTTGTTGCCATTCAGACATTACATCAAAGACGCACTGCAGAGCGAAATTACTTTGCAGCTGAGGACGTCCTGTCAACAGTTTTACGGCCATCTCTTTTACTATTGCCGTCTATTAGGAAAATGCTTTTTGGGCCCCAATGGGATTTCTGTTGCAATGCCAGGGTTGGCCACCGGGAGAAATCGGCTGGCCGGCAGATGGGTGGCACCCTATCCAGTTCTTATTACACATCCATGGGTGGCACCCCATCCAGTTCTTATTATACATCCATGGGTGGCACCCTATCCAGTTCTTTTTATACATCCATGACCTAGACATGCTAGCTGAAGTGGTTCCTGGCCATGAAACCAAGACCTGGGAAAGCACGAGGGGCACTTGTTCACCAATTCGAGCTATGGAGACGGGCCTACCTGGCGGCTGAGTGGTGAGTGCAGGAAGAGTGGAGCCTAACGTGTTTGTGGGGGACCACAAGGAAACAATAGCGTCATCTAGCGTCCACCGTGAGACGCTAAAGATGCGTACGGCAGTAACCCGCCGTGCGGCTAGGGGCGTAGCACGCGCACCCCCACACGTGTCCGGCCGGGAGCAAGTATGTCGGCGTTCAAGAGAAAACGTGGAGAAGCTGGCCTGGACAAAAAGGCGAAAAAGGTCCGAATCGTCGAGGGTGGCGATGAAACACCAGACGCGGCCGAAGAAGCCACAAATGAGTTCACCATCCCTCCGCCGGTCTCCAAGGTAAGCTCGGCTTCTGCTCGGTATTCCGTAGATGAAGCGGCTAGCTGGTTAGCTCTCCGAGGCTCGTCAACACACGGGGGGGAGAAGCACCCCAACGTTGCCTTCCTTTAAACGCATGTTATAGTAACACAGACGCCGCCTCCACCTTCTAAACACGATAAACTCACGGTGGGACGTTTGTGGTGCCAATGTCTTCTATTATAACAACATGGACCTGCTGAGATTCGTGCTCAAGTAAGAACAGGGCCAAGCAAACGGATCTTTCTTCATCAGCTGGCACCAAGTTGGAAGCAGAGAGGGCATCCGGATGGGTGTAAATCAAAATAAACCAAATTGAAAGCGTGGATGAGTATGTCTTCATTCGAGGCGCTGTTCTGAACAGGGCAAATGGACCAACAAAGAGAGGGTCCTTATCTTCTCTTCAAGAGGCATCAACTTCAGGACCAGACACCTAATGCAGGACCTGAGGGCCATGATGCCCCATGCGAAAGCAGGTACTGATCATCTAGTCATGTGTCGTGGATTTGTTCTTCCACTCGTTTTGATCTGAGATAATTCAAGGTTTCTCTTGTCTGGCAGATACAAAAATGGACAGAAAGGACAAGCTCTTTGTCATCAATGAGGTAAGTTTGAGGTTCAGTATGTCAACATGATGTGAAATCGCGTGCAATTCAGCACGGCTGAAGGTCTGCTTTGTTGCATAGGTGTGCGAGATCAAAAACTGCAACAAGTGCCTCTTCTTCGAGGCCAAGAAGAAGCAGGACCTGTACATGTGGTGAGTTGATCTTTCGAAAGCATTTTGGAACGATTCGTTTCGAAATCAAGTCAATTTGATTGGGCTCACGTCAATCTTGTTTGTGTTTTTGCAGGGTTTCGAACAGCCCACACGGACCCTCTGCAAAATTCCTGGTTCAAAACAGTGAGTCAACGCTTCGTTCATTGACCTGCAACACGGCTGCCATATGTTATTACTACACAGGACTACTTGCTGGTGGTTCTGCATACAAGAGGCAACTCTTATCAAATCTGCTTCGAGGAACATGGAAGTTCCAAACATTTAGCATTTCTATGATTTTGGAACAGTGATTTCGATTGCCGCTACTACTGTTGTGACTCCCTGTAACGGGAGACAAAGACAGGGATACGCCTTTAAGTCTGAACCACCTTGATATACATACATTCATACATTTCCATTACATTTCTGACTTTTTTTCGATCGTCTCCTTCACAGTTCACACACTGGCTGAGCTCAAGATGACAGGAAACTGCCTCAAAGGGTCGAGGCCGCTGCTCTCCTTTGATCCCGTGAGTAGCACAAACTGTCCAAAGCCTCACTCTGAACTATGTATCGATTAGCGAAAGGATGAATTTACCAGAAAAAAAGGATTGATTTACCAGAGAAACAGCAGTCCGACAGTCTCATCTCTCCTGTTATTCCAACAGAAATTTGACACGGAGCCCCACTATGCGTTACTGAAGGAGCTCTTCACTCAGGTGTGTATCCAAGAGGCACGGCTCCACTTGGGGATTATTTATCTTAATAGGCGATCCAAATCCGCAAAGTTTTTAATTCAAGGATGGTGTGGATCATTTCATTCTGCTGTAGACGTTTTCCACTCCACGCTACCACCCACGGAGTCAGCCCTTCGTGGACCACGTCTTCACTTTCAGCATCATGGACAACAGGATATGGTTCAGGAACTACCAGGTAACATGTCACTGGTTTTCCTCCCAACAAATCCAACGTTTAATGTAGCATTATTTTGAGTTCATCACACCACAATAAACTCGACCTTCTCCCATAACTTGAGTCTTACAAGTCGTTTTGCACGTTTTTCTTCTATTTCTCTCAGATCATGGAGGAGGATGCCGCTTTAGTGGAGATCGGTCCTCGCTTTGTTCTCAACCTGATCAAGGTCTTTCAGGGCAGCTTTGGAGGACCCACGCTCTACGAAAACCCCTTCTTCAAGTCTCCCAACATGGTAAGATCTAGCTCATTCATTCACCCCCCCCCCCCCTTTTTTTTTTTTCTCTACCCGGGATAATACCTGGTATCTATCCTGGTCCCATTTTTGTTGCCCACTCGGTTTAGATTGCCTCTGTGTATAGTGAGTTCCGCTTTAAATGGCTTTTTCTTGTGAATGCGTATTTCTCAAAGACGACCCAATCATATCCTGACGATCTGTCTCTTTACGCACCCGTAGCACCGCAGAGAGATCAGACTGGCGGCCGCCTCCAGAGTGCGTGAGAAGCAGATGCTGAAGGAGATGCAGAAGATGAAGAGGACTGAGGCAAAGGAGGATCTTACCAGGGACGTGACGGCCGACGTGTTCATGACGCCGGCAGAGGAGAAGCCCGTCGACATCCAGACTGAGCCGCCGGAGCCCAAAATGGTGAAGAAGAACAAGCACAAAGCTTTCAAGAGACAAAGGATGGCTCGGAGGTAACCGGAATGACTGGAGCGCCGTTGCCAGGTTTCAGGTTTATCACGTGCATCACGTTTTGACTGCATTCAAATCAGATGGGACTGCACCTATGCTGAAAAACAAAACATCGCGCGGCCGTGACATTTATGGAGCTTGCCATAGAGTTTTCAGCCCGTACAATCTTGTAAACATAAACCCATGCTTTTTGATTAAATCCAGTATCCGGTATGTGTTTAAACTTGTTTATTTCTTTTGAATATCTACAGTTTTCTATGTCACAAAAATAAAATGTTTCAAAGACACTGTTGGCGTCATCTGATCTATCATCCAAATGGACGGGGAAAGTGAAATGATAAAACAGCGTAGCCAACAGCACACAGGTGTGTTATTAAGTAAACCCCAGGCTGATACTAACCTTTGTCCACGCCTCAGCAGGTGTTACTCCTCACTTGACTCAACTGCTGCTGCTGTCTTGTTAACACCTATTTGCAGGTTGACTATGTGTGAGGCACTGGAATAGTTACATCCGTGACTTCACGTGAGACTGACAGCTGGCGTGGCATGAGCCATGATCAAACATGGAGAACAGGAAGTACCCAGATCTCCACATTAACAACGCAATGAAATTGAGTCAGTTTTCAGAGTCTGTCTATAATGGCACAAACTCAGTCACAGTGCTCTATGTACATCCGGACACTTAAGACCAGGTACTTTACATCATCCCTCTGATGCTGTGACCATTCCCACCGTGTCCACTCTGCCCAGCAGTTTTCCCCGAGTGAGCCCCCTACTGGCCGCTCCGCCTCTTCACAGTCAACGTGACCGATCGCCTCCGGGGTTAATGCGTTGACTTCAGGGCTAATTCATTAAGCTGGACTCAGTCCTCCTCCACCTCCTCGTTAGGACAACAATAGTATTCCACAAAGCAGATTTGCCCATCATCGTTCCTGACCAGGTACTGCAGAGACAGGAAGCCTCTGATGTCCGTCCTCACAGAGACTTTGCAGGACAGGGCCAGTGCTTTGGTGGACGGCTTCAGCAGGGACATCTTGTACCTGTACGAAGAGGAGGCAGCAGAGAATGTGGGGGTTTAATAAACATTAGAGAGACCTTTAATCAGGCCTCGGCGTGAGGAAAGTCAAGCAACAGCACTGCCTTTTTTTTCATGGAAGGTAACGTACTGGGAAATGACAGACCGAGTCGTTCAATAAGATATCAGTATTGTTTGTTTCTCTGTGCTGACCTGTTGGTTTGTGTCTTGGTGCACTGAAACAGCTCCATCATGTCAGAGTCTTTGGGATAATCGTAGTCGGCACTTCCAGAGTTCCCAAACGTAGACAGCCTGAGGGGCAGGATAAATCACAGATGTAATGTGACAAATGGTTTCTTTGATATTAATAGATCCGTAAGAGGAGGATAACGAATGTTTACCACTTCAATGGATTCTTCCTGTAAATATCATACCTATATCATAAGCGATTTTTAAGTCTTAATTCCGAATAAATGGGTCATGCTGCACACCTGAAGTAAGGCTGATTGGGCGACATGGTGATCTGTAACACCTCACTGGTCATGTCCAGTTCAGAGAAGGCTTCCCTCAAACTCTCCGACAGCAGGATCGCCTTTGAGAAGAAGCACGGATAAAGACTTCACGACCATTTCCATCAGACTTTGATTCCGTCAACCTGACAAATTTGCCTCTCATGTGACAACAGTACCTTGTTGGTGACGTTGGTGCTGCAGAACTCAAAGTCAATGGGTTCTTCTGGTTCCTGTGTGTTGATCTTGCACACGGTCACTACTCCGACCTCCTCCAGGGAGAGGTTCAGGGGATAACCGTACCCCTTGTAGCACATTCGCAAGGCAGTCGACACGCCTACAACATCATACATACTTGAGATTACATCAGAGATGGCTGAAAAGATAAACACCACTTCTAACTAGAGTTGGATACCGTTTCTCTTTTGTTATTTCAACCAAAATAAAAGTATGTTTACCCGGGGCCGTGCTTCCTCCAAAGATGTTCAGGCAGTCCAGCAGAACAGTTAGGTTGACCTGGAAACCCACCAAATCCTCCTTGATGGTGAACTCTTGAAAGATGTCAGTCTGCAATCAAGCAACATGTTTACTCATCTGCTAAGGTTTTTTTTTAAATCTGCTGCTACGTTGCACTGATACATAGATTCTGTTCATAGTTTGCAGGGTTGCTGTGCTCAACCAGTTTAGGAATGGCCTGGATGGAATTATGTATGTATGTATGTTTATGTGTGTGTATGTATGTATATGTGTGTGTGTGTGTGTGTGTTCCCTGCCCTGGCCTGTGGTCGGATGGATGGAAATCAAGTCACCTGGATCCTCTGCTCTGTATTTACTCAAAACAATGCATACTGACAATGCAAACATAACCAAAGTAAACACACCTGGATGAAGGCATTGGCTTGCAGACATTTGGAGTCCTCAACAGTGACTTTAAGGCCATTGGGAGTAGCACTGAAGATGGCCTGGTCTTTGAAAGCAATCGCTTTCAGGATGTTGGACAGGTTGCGAGCGTTGTCCAAACTGGCCACAAAAACGTACTGCTCCTCATCACCTTGTGACTGGGTGGACAGGGGCATGGTGATACTGAAATGACAACACATGCACAACTATGAAACAAAGAAATCTGGAGGGCAAAGACATACGCATGTGTGAAACAGCTTAGGTTTGTAAACAAATAGACGCGTGACTGGCGTTTTAAAAAGCTTAAGGACCACCAGGGCAAAAATAATTCATGTAAAATTCACGATAAATTCATACAAGTTAATGAACTTTATGAACTAGCCAGGCTACTCCAGCAAGCGAAACTAGTCAGGCTAATCCTTAATGGTAATATTTGCTGCGAGATTCACTCTGATATAGTGTACCAGCAGCTACGCCCGGTTAAAGGGCCGTATAATATAGCGTCAATGGCGATGAAAACTGAGTACCGTCACTTACTTGGTAGCAAATTGTTGCTCGGACGCTCAGTCGGATCAGCCGCGCCGGTTTCAAACAACTTCCACTTCGCTCTTGTTATGGTGGTAAATTCTGCGCATGCGCGGTGATATTGACAGTAGCCTCTGCGCGTGCGCGGTACCATTCCAGAGAATTCTCAGCGGGGTCCAAAACGCGTGACAAAACACCCGGAAAACATCCGTGAAACGGTGCGACAGCGGATTTAACCTGAGGTGAGAGTTATTACTCGGTCATAGGTAGATACAGCGATGTAAATGTTCTGCTTTTCTGAGCTGTTGCTTCTCAATTCTTGTTTACTTTGGACTGTGAGCGAAGGGAGGCAGGTAGCTAGCCTGTGCTAACAGCTTCCAGTTTGATGACGTTGTGATTGTAATGTCTTTGCGGATCAGTTACAACACATGTTAATAGTACACCTAAACGTCTCTGTTGTCTGTAAAAGGGACCTCGACACGTCAAGTCACAAAGGCGATCTGAAAATAGCGTATTCAGATTATTCAGGTTAAGATTATCGATAGACAAAATCTGATCATCCCTTAGGCAGGTTTCCTTTGGATTATTCAAGTTGTAGAGGACAGTACCATATGTTAGAACAAATACACATCTAAGAGAGCGAATAAAAGTTGATCTGTGTTCAAAGCTAGCAGCAGCATGTTGTCAATGAGCAACGACATTGAGTGTATGGAATTTAATACGGAAAGCAAGTACAAAGTAGCAGCACTAATAGTAGAAAACACGAGGAACATGTACAATAGTAGCTGCGAAGTAGTCATGTTGAGGACCTATGAGTGAGGAGGTCCCTGTAGGAAACTTCAGTTTTATGATGAAGGTCCTGATAGATGGATCCTGACAGCTCGCTGGTGGCAATCCTCTTTTCATTGTGATCAATGTCTGACTCAAATCTCTTGAAAAAGACATCAAGATCCCGATTAGACTGCTTGTTAATGGATCTAGTAGCAATAATAACAACAGTAATGATGTATCGCCTTCCTTCATACACAATTGGTTTGAGGTTAGGAAGCAATTTACAAATGGGGATGCATGAGTCGATTATCGTGACATAAACTTGAGTTTGCATTCGTGAACCTTGATATTTATGTAAGGATTTGAGTTGTTACATCAGAAGCCGTCACAAAAATGTGCTGAACAAGTCGTGAATATGTGGCCTCTTTTTTTTCTTCCTCAGGTTCTTCTTTCTTGGCAGTCTGCTGGAGACGCAGTCATGGTGTGCATTCCTTGTATCGTGATTCCCGTCCTGTTGTGGGTCTACAAGAGATTCCTCGAGCCTTACCTCTACCCCATCGTCTCACCTATCATAAACACATTCTGGACTAAAAAAGCCGTTCAGGCGGCTGGCAGTGACCAAAAAGTTAGTGAAAAGAGTAATGGGACCTGTAAGGTGAGTTTCCTTCAACTAGTCGTGGTGTCTTGCATGTTTAATAGATATTATGTAATTATTTCATGTTATTCATATTTTAAATCAGATAATATTTTGTAGCATAAGTCATCTTTCAGGCGACCTACTCGTAACTTAAAATGGTATTTACGATGGCCCTGTTTTACTATTAGGTATGGTTGGCATCAGCAATTAAAGCAATTTTCCTTCTCATGTGTTTCAGGCTGAAAGCAACGGCGAGGCCACAGCCAATGGATCCACTGTTACAGCGGACAAGAAGACAGATTGACACCTTCAAGTGTTTATCATGCATTGCAAACAGTGTAAATATTCTATTAATATAATGTAGAGAATCTGTCAATTAACTTATCAGTCTTTGAATGGAAGGTTTTTATCACCTATAATATCTGTATTTGTTTTATTTTTTTCATTTATATTTGCTTTAAGAAATCACTTCTTGTTGATACATTTTCTTGTCACTCATGAGCTTAAACTAAATCTGTTGAATTGCATAATTGGCCTCATTTGGATAGTTTGAGTCAAATTTTCAGTAAAATGAATGAATGAATAAAAGACAACTTGCTCATTCATTGCTTTGACATTCATCTTGGCCTCTTTGGACCCAATTTTGGTGAAAGGATCTTCTGGATCTCCAGCACAGAAGGGTGAAGGTCACCAGTTCATCACACATACACACACTGCGGGGTGATTTAGAACCTCCAGTTTATCTCAATTCATGCGTCTGGTCTCAGGGAGGAAATGGGAAACCCATGAGAAAACAGGACAGATAGACAGGCTACATGTACATGTTGCCCCGATCATGATTCAGACTGAGACCTTGCTCTGAGGGGACCGTGACTCATTATGTTGTTCCTGAGTTAAATCAGATCGAGATTTAACTTTATTGATAAGACAAAACTGATATTGAGACATGCTAGCAACAAGATTGCCAGTAGCAGTCGTTTCTTGACTCTTTATCAACTCAAATTCTTCTGAACATTTTTAAACTTCTACGTGGTATTAATGGAATGTTAACTTCAGTGACGGCTCATACAAGTCATTTATTAAAAACATAATTTAGATGTTTTGACTTAGAAAAACTAAGACTGCTGGTTATCCTCAAAATAACATCTCCATGTGCATTAAATGTGCCTTGTCCATGTGCCTTAAATGCCAAATAGAAGTTGAAACCTGTCATGTTTAACAGATTTTCAGTTGATAAACAAGATAATCATCAACTTTTGGAGGGTTCAGTCGATGAACCGACATAGAATTTAAGGGCAGAGTGGGCAGCTTCTCGTCCAGCGACCCAGTCTATGCTAGCGACCCCGTTTCTACACGTGACGTCACCGACGTAGTAAACGCTCGTGTGTCGTCATCACGCAAGGGGTGGCGACGTGGAAAACATGGAGGAAAGGAGTATGTAGAGTAAACTTAATTGCCGCGAAATACCGAGAATTTCAGGTATTTTTCACAGGAAACCGCTGCCGTCTAAATAATTGGGTGCTGCTCCTGATTACCGTATTAAATCGGTCGCTGTGAGACGCCCCGGGAAGGAGGGAGAGAGCCGTGGAAGCTACGAGAAGCATTTTTGACAGGTAAGTGGAGCGGTCAGCTGATATCAAACAAGCCGTGGACGTTAGCTTCATCCTGGATCAGTGACTTATTAACTGCCGGACCACCAAACACGGTCGCGATTTAGGACATTTTTTCCCCGGGTGTACGTACTGTCTTTAATGCGTGAGCCAGGTAAGACGCCGAGGTGAACCTGCTGTATTTCCTGCACCTGAAACGGGACGAGCTAGCAGCTAACGTCAGGTTAAGTTGGTGGTGAAGTGGTGTGACCAGGGGTGAGCGTTACAGAGAGAGAGGGAATAACATCAGATGTGTCACGTTTAAACCCGGACTGTATGCTCTGATCTGGCTGCACAGTCACTCATGCTCATCTAAGACGGAAAGAGCATCATTACATCACATCGAGTCATGTAGACTCATAGGTAGGAGCTTGTCTGATTTTCTAAATTAAGCTCTAAATATTATTCATAAGGGATAGCAAATCACCAGTGCAAGAATACAGTATACATAGAAACTATGTCATAATTTGAGAATATGCGATGTAATGTGTCCTCCGTGTCCTGGGTCTGTTTTGGGCTCTTCTTCCAGATCAGGTCAACCTTAATCAACTGGCTCCTCTCAGTGCGCTGGAGCAGCATCTCTACTTTGAGCCTTTCCTGCATATGTGTAAACTCACCAGCCCTTCTGTAAGGTGGAGCCCAGTTGCTTTACAGAGAGAATTCAGAATATTCAAAATATCCTTTAAGCATCGTGCTGTAAATTAACAGTGTAGGAGTACAAAATGAATATGATTGATGTACTGGTGCAAACACAAAACAAGACACGGTTATTACATTCCTCATAGGTAGAGTGCATCAGTAAGTGCTAGTACAGGTGCAGAGTTAATGCACTGGTGAAGAGCAGATGGCAGCAGGAGGAGAAAGAATAAGGAAACAACAATAAAATAGTTTGTATTTGTGGCCTGTGGTTTTCCACTCTTGTGTTTCCTTTCACTCAGTGAAATCCTGGCCGGCTGGCTACACCTGTGTATCAAAGGTGTGGCACATCAGAGTGAGAGAAACACAAGTCCGGCTTCTTTGTGTGACATCCTGAAGGAAACATGGCGTCTATCAGAGACATGTGCATGCCTGCCGTTACTCGCCGGCTTACATAAGCCTCGATGTTGCTCAGACCAGGAATGTAATCTGCGATAGGTCCGTGTCTGTGGAGATTCTCATTCGTTCGGCTCGTCGCTATCCAAGGAGTTGAAGGGTCGTGGCAACTGGATGGACGAGACTTGCAGGAGTGGCGGAACATCTACAAGTGCAGTTGCCACAGCTCTAGTGCTCCTTGGATCTGAAATGTATGTTTAAAGAGAGGCGAGACCCACATTATTAGGCCCAGTGACAGCATGGCTCCTTGTATTATATTTATCTGCCCCCTAACCCTGCCTGACATCTGATACCTCTGCTGCTTATGATCCAAGCATGATAAATTAATTTAGGTTCTTTGGCGAGGCAGTAATTAGGATGAGACCTGGTGACAGATCAATGATGTCATTTTGTGTCCAGTTCATTATGAGTTTGAGGCGGCACCAACAATTAAAGCGTCTCCTCTGGCACTGGGTTTGGCAGAGAAGTCAGTGGAAAACGGTGCATCTGGCTGAGAATGAGCCATTAGGAATGACCTTCGGACGACCTTCATACTTCCCAGCAAACATTAAGTCAGATCTCCTTCTGTCTGCGACATGCCCCACACCGAGCCAATTATAGCAAATGGCAAAATGAAGGTAATCCAGGGCATCTGCAGGTCCTTAAAAAGACTTTCCTTACAAAAGCGTCAAGGGTTTTACAATTGTTGTTCCCACTTGCAGCGACAGTTGAAAGGTGTCCTCTCGTCCCAGGGTTTTTTCATATGCTTGGTGAGAGAGCGGCGGAGAGCGGAGCGTCTGGCTGAGCGTGGCCAGCAGCGATGGGTGCCAACACCAGCCAGGTCAGCGACCTGTCAGATAACCCCAGCCTGAAGGCCCTGGTGGGCACCGAGTCCATATCGGAGAACGACCCGTTCTGGAACCAGCTCATCTCCTTCACCTTCATCAGTCCCACCAGCAGGTACGCAGGACCCACTCGCTCCCTTTGTTCCCGGAGGGCGCGTTGGGTGCGGAAATGTCTAGATGCCGCTTCAAAGGTGCAAAGAAATGTCGCCCGTTTGTGTCGGTTTGGTGTCGTTATGAAACGAAAACTTGAAAGAAACAAAGAAAGGAAAAACAAATCCTAGCTCTCTCCCGGATGCTCGGCATGATAAAAGGTGGGTGGCAATGGTGAAAGATGAAAGCTAGAAAGTAAGTGGAGCTTGTCTCTTTTTTTCTCCTTTGCTCTGTAATTGTAAGCTGCAGCTATGAAATGACTTTTGAATAGAAAATATATTATATCAGACTTGTGGGATAATAAACTCTTCTTATTACCTCTTATTACTTACCACCACTCACCCTGGAGTTGTGGTATGTTAAACAGCAGTGGTGTATCGCTCGATCTTGCCAGTGAAAGTCCTTGCAGAGGCCCGGACAGGATCCAGCTTCAAACTATAGGCGGGATGACTCCACAGTTCTGCTGTCCTGTTAGGTTAGAATAGATAACCCAGATACTTCAGAACCACTTTCACTGGTTTGTTACCTGCGAGAAAATGCGGAACAACAGGTCTTTTTTGGAGCATTTCCACATTCACACCCAGGGGCAGTTTAGAGTCTCCGGTCAAGCTGAACATGCATGTTTTTGGGACCGTGGGAAGAAAGCAGAGCGCCGGGAGAAATACCCCACACAGCCACAAGGAGAACATGCCGTCTCAAGCCAACACGTTGTCCCCCCGAGCCGACTTTTACATAAATTTACAGAAATGCACTCCCTCTCCCAGAGTTTTCCAAGAATTCACCCAGGAATCTGTATTTCCTGCCAGCTCCGGTTCGTAAAAACTTCTATTTACTTTCTGCTGATGTTCGCACAGACGTCCAGAGGGCAGAGAGTGATGGACTTTGCTGTCAGAAGTGAAGCCTCCCTGGAACGGGCTGCGCGGACGGAGCGTTTTTTTTTTTTCTTCATACGACTCAGATTTTCCACTCAAACTGTTTGTAGTTTTTGTTGCACGACAACAGATAAAAGCCCGTTCGTGTCTTATGTACATTTGTCTGAACCCCTCCCTTTCTGTCTGACTTTGTTATTCTGCGTTTTTCCCCTGGAACAGCGGAGACTCCAAGTTGCTGGAAGAGGCCGTCATCCCCCTGGCCAAGACCCTCAGTACGTTGCCTGCGATATTAACATAACTCATGTGGTTTTTTTTTGTTTTGTTCTGTTTTAATACCTCGGTCACAGTGTAGGATCGGCTCGCTGCGGAGATTTAAAAAAAAAAAAAAAAGAAAAAAAAGGATCAAAATCCAATAAAAATAGGAAGTTTTTGTAGCTGGTGTAATGCCGCTGATAAGTTCTCCTTCTCTCCTCCAAGTTGAAAACAATCCCAGGACCGGGAACTTTGGCGCGCTCGTGAGAATTTTCCTGGGAAGAACCAAGGAGCTGAAAATCTCCACAGAATGCCAAGAGTGAGTATGGGAACCTCGGTGGGGAGAAGCGTGTTGGATGGCCGCGTCGGTAGCGGTACGCCCTGCTCATGTCGGGCTGTGGCGAGGTTGCAGTTCCAGCGCGGGCAGCCAGGGGAGCCCCCGCGCTTCTCAGAGGGCGAAAGAAAGGCCGAGGCGGCTGCAGTTTCCCATGAGAAAGCAGCTGAGGCGTAACCACCAACACATGTAGCCTTTTGTTTTATTTCTTTATTTTTTTGCACTCAAAATTTCCCCAGGACTGACCCTGCCCACGCCACTAAATCCTCAGGACGGGACCTCCTCATTGTCTGTTGAACGTCACCGGAGCGTAGAGGTCCTGTTCCTACCCCCCCCCCCCCCGTCCACTCCCATCTATTTTCCTCTCGCTTCATAATAGAGTGCGTCTCGCGAACCAAGCCCGCATTTTCTGCTTCTGACATAATTAGCAATTTTCGCCCCGGCCGTACGCACAGTCGTTCCAGTCAGTCTGTCTTTTCGCTCCCGGCACTTTGCCCCCGCTATTGTGTCTCCTCCATGCCAATGTACGGCTTCCTTTGCCAAATTAAGGACGCAAACCGACAGTCTTCAAAGCAGCCGCCCCACCCAAGGCTTTACTTTTGTGACGTCCTCTCTCTGTCCCTCCACCCCACAGTCAGTTATTCATCTGGCAGGCCCACAACGCGCTGTTCATGATCCGCTGCCTGCTCAAGGTGTTCATCAGGGAGATGAGCGAAGAGGAGCTGCACCTACAGTTCTCCTACCAGGAGAGGGCACCAGGCTCCTGTGGAGGTGAGTTGGAGGAGGGATGGGAAGACGTGGAGGGGAGGAGGGTGGGTTGGGGTGGGGATCGCGATCGAAGAGAGGCCATAAATTGTATCAAGAAATAGGCTTCACGGGAGGCTGATTCTGAGCCGGCACCATTTGTTTAGTACATATGGAGGGACTTACAGCTGTGTAAAAATGAAAACGCTTCACGTCTCCTCGGGGTGTTTTTACAATAAAGAGCGCTTCACACAGTAATCCACATCATCTGCGGAGAAATCTTCCCAACATCAGCCTAGAAAGCGCTCTGGTCTCCCAGCGGGCTCCGGAAGGTGTGAGTTATTAGAGTACAGCCACGAGGGTCAGATGTTCAACACTTGTCTTCGCGCCTAAAGAGAGATAAGAAATTGGCTTTTTAATTGAGCACAAATACCCCCGGCTACTGACCTGGATCGGCTCCGTTTAATAAAAGTCTGAACGCGCGTCCGCTGGCTCCACGTCAGCTTTTGGCCTCGGAAAAAAAACCGCCAGCTTTGTCTGGATACCCAAACAAACAACCAGCAGAAGCACCCACCTTCCCCCGGACTACCTTGATCAACGAAAACACTCTTATTGAGTGGCGGCGGGAAAAGGAAAAAAAAACAGATCGAAGGGCAGAAAAAACATGCGACTTTCCTGCAGACCCGCGGTTCCAGCTCGTACCAGGAGAAGACGATCCAGGGCTCGTCGTGCGCTTTGAGCACAGTTTCCTTAGAGGAGCGCTGAGGGCTTCTTAGTCTTTCAGTCTTTTCAGTTTCTGGAGATGCTCTGCACCTGACGAACACTAGCCAGCAGAGTCGGCAGCAGAAAGCTGCCCTAATTATCATGCCGGTACGAGCAGGAAAACCGGAGCGAACTGAATGGCTTAAAAGCGGCTAATCCACCCGTCCGTTTTCTGCCGCTTTGCTTGGCCCAGGTCTTCTTAAACGTCGCATGTTTTAAAGAATGTAATGACCGCAGACCCTGCGGAAACGCCGCGCTCCCAATTAGCCCGTCTCTCTGTACGTTCTGCATCAAATATGGATGAAAGGGAGGGAGTGGTAGCGGCGTGAGCGCCCGGGAGCAGATAGATAGTGACTCTGATCAACAGGGAGCCGCCATGTACGTCTCTGGTAATAACCCCCTCGCCCTCTCGTGTAGAAGCAGGCGGCCAGGACCTCCTCGAGGAGCTGTTGTCCAACCTCGTTCATCTGATCGTTGAAGTGCCCCTGCTGTGAGTATCTCCCCTGTTTCTGTGTGTGTGTGTGTGTGTGTGTGTGTGTGTGTGTGTACATATCCATAGGTATAAAAACATATATATGGGTGTTTGAGTGAGAGCAGGGAGGAGGACAGTGGAATTAAAGGTCACACAAGCAACCATCTGACACGCTGCAAACTGACGCTTTGCACAGACCTGCGATTTGTTAATGTCACAATGCTAATTGTTCGAGATGGCCTCGTGTGTGTGACACGCCGCCGCCAGAAGACCTTGTGGATTGTCCCCGGCGTCCCCGTCCGTCTCGCGCTGAAGTGTCTCCAGCATTAGTCACCGTGTTAATGAGAAGCAGTTTCGCTCCGAGAACTTTGCGTGCTTCTCTTACTCATCCCCTCCCTGATTCACCGACCAGAAGAAGCTGAAATCCATTACGAGAACAAGGTGGGGCCCCGGACGTGGACCGAGCTTCGGCATCCTAGCTGGAAATGCGAGGGAACAATGGGCCGGAATAAAGTCTATCTAGGACGTCTGTACAGAAATGAATATGAAAAAAAGAGGAGAAAGCGTCAGCTCTCTATTTCTTGTCTTTTTTCTATTCGTACAAGAGCCGAACCTTGAAATGAAAGTTGAGTTCAGAGAGGAGACGGAGAGTGGGAGAAAGAGGAAAAAAAAGAAATTCAGCGGAGTGCGCTCCACACACACACACGCACACACACACACACACACGCTCCACTATAATGAGCGAATACTCCGAAAGTATTTACTTATCAATGGCGCAATTATCTGCCGCCTGCCACTCAGTCTGTCACGGAGACACGGCGTGTTGCTGTCTGCGGGCGCCGTCTGGGCGCCGTCTCCTCGGCGGTGTCAAAATAAGTTCACAGAGACATGACTGACAGTCCCCCCCCCCCCCCCCACCCCCACCCCCACCCCCTTTTTGTCTGCATCATGTCACTCTCCACGTCCTCCTCTCTCCGTCTGCTATCTCTTTCCCTCTTCCCCTCTCTCTCTTTCTCTCTTCCTCTCTCTCTCTCTCTCTCTCAAACCTTTGGAGGCTCCATTGCACAAGAAACGTGGATATCAGGAGTTTGTATATGTTCTGAGTCACAGTCGGTCCATTAATCGGTCTGTAAGTTGGAAAAAGATACACTTTGAAACCATTCAGATTTCACAAAGTGGATTTTGTCCATTTTTTTTCCAACATGACCTTGAGATTCTCAGAAGTTCTTAGTCTTCTTAGTCATTTCAACATTCACATTTTGATTTGTTGAGCACTTTTATACTCACATTTGAGACCCTGCTAAAACAAGGCCGGGTGCAGTTCTTGTTGGGTCCAATTCAAGGATGCTTCAGTGTGTAGGCCCTGTTGCCACGATGTTCGCTCTCACTCGCCCCTAGAGGGAATTTACACTCTCCAATCGATCCTCAGTGTGTGTGTTTTGGGCCGGGATTCGAACCGTTTCGTCGCCTGGCGAAGCTGAACTGACCCGACTGTGTCTCTGTCGTCCCGCAGCGACATCACCTACAGCATCCTGTTTGAAGCGGTGACCACGCTGCTGGTGTTCTTCTCCTACCAGCTCTTCCACAAGGACATCCTCCGAGACGGCCTGATCTACCAGCACGTCATGAAGGGACGATGGTGAGGCGGACACGCATCCGCGGCGGCAGAGCGCCCATTTTCGGCTGACTTTTACGAGTTCCTCTCGGCTGGCTGCTTTTTCCCCCCCTTCTTCCTTTATTTTAACATGGGGCCCCAGATCAGTTTGGATCCTGTCCAGGCTCTCTAATATGACACTGTCTGATCCGGCCCACTGGTCTCTGTCCAGACTCTCCCACTCGGGGCTTCCAGTCAGCCTCGACATCTTTCAAACACCGTCTGCGAGCCTTACTCCACTGAAGGAGAAGGGGGGGGGGGCAAAAACGAGCCAGCCGAGACCTCTGTTTCCAGCCTGACCTTATGGCCTGTAACCCAGTCAGAATGATTCTAGACGGTCTGACAGCGCTGCAAAAACCAAGGCGGTTTGATAAGGCGGACGAAGGTGACGTGAAGGCTACTCACGGTGTCTCGCTGCTATCTCTAACGAGCATGAATCCCACGCGGGCCGTATTTCTTCTAGTGGTCTTGAGTGGAGCGGGCGCGGCGGGGACGGACGGAAGGAGCGCGGAAGTTGTTTTCTACCAGGGCTCTCGCAGTGTGAGAGCCAAACGAGAGCACTTTGGATTAATTGCCACGGAGCTGAGGAAAGGCTTCCAAGTAGCTGATGTTGGCAAAACGGATTAGAGGGCCAGTGGGTTTTTCTTTTACCACGCTGTCTCGAAAGTGCCGCCGCTCATCGGGAGCGGGCGCACGTGACGGGGAAGCAGCAGGCTTTTGTTTTTGCCGTAACATTAAGTCATTTACATAACCCACGTCGCGGCCCAGGGGCGCTTTGCCCCGATTCGACGTCGGTCCTCAGTTCAGTGCAGCTCAGGGCCCTCGGTGGGGAAAGGTTTGTTTTGTGAGATTTTACCGCGACTCTGGGGAGTTTTTCAAACGTCCCGGGCGTTCAGCATCTCTGTCTCTCTGTCCCCCCCCCCCCCCAGTTTGTGTCTAACCAGCCGACTGGTGAAGACCCTGCTCTACAACTTCATCAGGCAGGAGAAATGTCCGCCGCCGGCCACGCACATCTTCGAGCCCAAGGACGAGGGAGGCCTGCTGTACGGCCTGGCGTCCGGGGTGGCAAGTACGTACACACACAATCACAAACACCCTGCAGAACAGTGATTTGAAACGAGACTCTGTTTTAGCGAGGCTCCATCCTGGCTCACAGGTGGCTGGAGGGAGAAATTATTCAGGATCTCGCAGGAACAAATGACCGGTCACGAGAGCCAAACCTCATATTGTCCCCCTCCTCTCTTATCCCCGTCCAGTCTCGTAAACACGTCGACGTTTCGGTAAATCCAAACTCCGCCTCATTGTTTTTACAGCTCGTGCTGCTCTTATGTCACAGTGACACCCCCCCCCCACCCCCCCACATCAACATTAGTCCGCTGCTCCGAAATGCGATTATGAATTACTGGAGTGAATTAGGAGAACAAGAGGCAGACGGGACTGTGGAATTGAAAGCGTCTTCCTTTTTTTTTTTTTTCTCTTTCTGTTTTTTTTTCCCCCTTGGAGCCAGAGAGTGAGAAATATGATTAATCTGAGAAATGAAAGTGTGAGTCGTGCTGACAGCCGTGGCCGTGCGGATGAAAGTGATGAGTCAAAAATGAACAGAGTACGTCTGTATTACACTGCTAATGTGTGTGTGTGTGTGTGTGTGTGTGTGTTTGTTGGGAGTGTGAGAATAGGGCTGGGTTTCCCCGCAGATAAATGCTCTTTGTCGGTTGTTGGTGGCAGATTCCTATCAGTGAGCCATCAGCATTCACCCCAGCCTGCCTGTCTGTCTGTGGCCAGCGATCGGCCCGATGAGTTATGGTGCCCTGTCCTGTTCTGTAATCCCCTAGAGCCTGTCTGTCTGCAGCCGCCTCCCTTATACACACACGCACAGGCCGACAAAGACACAAGCCCTCTTATGCTCCCGGCTCAGAGACAACACTTGTTTTCTCTCCCCCGTCTCTCTGTCTCGGACGCGCACGGCTCATTGTGGACCGGCCGAGCGCACAAGAGCGCTTTCAACTCCGGCGTTGGGGGAACATGCTAGCTCGCTCCGCAGCGCCACCCGGTATCGCCCTTTAGCTCGCCAGCGCCCGGCCAAACCTTTGGCTAGCTCATGCGTCGTCACTTTGCGTTGGCGCACGTCCGACTAGTTTACAAATCGGAGCCGGGTTTGAAAATAAAACAAGAGTGTTTGTGGGGCCTGTGAAAACAGCCGTCTGATCTCTGTCCAAACAACCCCGCAAGGACGGCACCAGCAAAGCTTCTTGGGAGACGTGGACGCTATGGGAAAGGCAGGATGGCACTCTCCTCATATCAGCTTATATCTCTCTTTGAAGCCTCATCTTGTGACCGTCCCCTCCCCACCTTATGATTTATGGCGTTTGATAACATAACATTTCAGTGGTGGTTTCACATGTTTTAACTGAATACATATCACCTTGTAAATCTACCAAACTCCACTCATACGCCCGAGGCACGAAAGAAATTCCCTGAATCATTCCCGAGTCGCGTGATTTCACTGTGTGACGTCGGCTTTTTCATTTTACAGTCGCATCGCCCCTTTCAGGCCAGAAAGTTATATAGACTCTGTTCATCTGTTTCAAAGCCGCGCAGAAATGACGGGAACTGTGGGAAGCATCTGCTGCGAGCCGTTTTAAAAACTCCCCGTTTTTACAAAGTGGAAGTGCAGACAGTATGCAAGTCGCCGACACAGAGCCTTTAAAAGCGCCGGCTGGCTCGCTCGGTGGAGTCTGCAAATCCACGCCGGGCTCTCCGGACCAGACCGCAACTTCCCCTGCGCTACCCCGGCTTTTTATAGCAATCAATATTCCTCGTTTTAGCAGCATGCAAAGCCACCGGCGCTCGGCGCATTCATAGACGCCGCGGGTTTCCCCCCAGAAACAGACTCGGGTTTCCGTCGGTGGGATTTAGACGTCTCTCCCCCGCCCTCGCGTCTGCCCGCTGCTCTGTCTGGGTCTGAGCGGGGAGTCTGCACGCCGGATTATCGCCCGGACCGCCGGTACTTCTCAGCCCGGGCTCTCCCCTCTCTCCTCTTTCCTCCCCTTTTGCCATACTTAACTTCACAAGCCCTCTCTCGTCATAGCCGTGCCCATCTCCTC
This sequence comes from Karalla daura, assembly GCA_029224185.1. Taxonomy (NCBI): domain Eukaryota; kingdom Metazoa; phylum Chordata; class Actinopteri; order Chaetodontiformes; family Leiognathidae; genus Karalla; species Karalla daura. The sequence continues at coordinate 8,435,866 of CM055201.1, forward strand.
TGTCCCTTTCTCTCGTCCTCCATTCCCTCCATCTCTCTCTCTCTCTCTCCCTCTCTCCATCTCTCTCCCTCTCTCCATCTCTCTCCCCTCTCCTCTCCTGGTGGTAAGCAGGAACTGAGACTTGGCTCGGGAGAGCCCAGTTGGAGGCCAGCATTTAGTGCTGAGTGTGTGCTGGTGTCTGGAGAGGTGCCAGGTCACTTACTGGCCACTGCCTAAGTGCCCTTGAGCACCCCTTGTCCGCCTCCCCCATTACTCACATCTCTCTCCCCCATAACTACGTCTAGGTGTGTGTGTGTGTGTGTAAGTGTTCTCGAGTGTATTTGTGGGGTGGTCTGTGTGACAAAAAAAAAAGATGATGTGGGAAGAAATGTAATTTCCCCCAAAGGGATTAAAAAAAGCAATTCATCCTCCATTCTGCACTAAGCTTCTCTCACATTCACTTTTTTGCGCGTTTCTCTTTTTAATTTTTCCGGCTCTCTCTCTCTCTCCCTCCCTCCCTCTCTCACTCTGTCACACACACACACAGTACTACTTGAGACGTGCGTCAGCCTGCGAGCGTAGACAGAAAAATAACGAGCATTCAATCCCCGGGTCTCAGATTGCTGCCATGGAGAAGCCGAGAGTGTCTCCATTACCTGGTGACGACTGCACGAGCAGCAGGCACCTTGTTATGTCTGCCATGTGCTGCACAGTGTGTGTGTGTGTGTGTGTGTGTGTGTGTGTGTGTTGCTACGGCCCTCATTAGTGAAACGCACTCGGGGGGGGGGGGGGGGGGGGGGGGGAGTATTAGAGGATCAGTTCAATACTTTACAGCTCTTTTTTTGGGCTTTCATAATTGGTGACAAAACAATTTCACGTCTCTGGAATGTTCTCATGTCGTCTGTGTTGGGAGGTTTGGGGATAAAAGTGCTCGGGCCCATATTTTGATTAGTGTGAGATTATCCCAATGGCGTGTTTGTTTATTGTCTGTACAGCATGTTTCCCCATGTGCTTTTTGGATAATCACCACAAGTTTGGCGTACTTGTGTGTGTGTGTATTTTTGTGTGCATGTGCGTGTGTGTGTGTGTATCAGCTCGCTGGGGCCAAGGCATTGGCTCGAGGCCCCGATGTCATATTTCATTCACTGTTATGCAAGTAAATAAGTAAGTAGCACATTCTGTCTGTCTGTCTGTCTGTTTGCCGGGCGTTCACATCTCCGTCTGCACTGGGGCACATGTTCTCAGCCGCACCGATGAGAAACTATTTCCCACCTCATACCCCCCCCCCCCCCCCCCCACACACACACACACACACACACACTCCTCCCCTCTCCACTGTCTGCCCGGGCCGGCGAGATGCTCGTAGCATTGTTGGAGCGTATGTCGAGGCACAACCCGAGACTGAAGCAAATGTTTAACCTATTACACACAAGGCTCTCGGTAACTCATTGAACAAACGACTGGACTACGTTTCCAGACTGTGGGGACAAATAAGGGCCTGCCTTATCTCGCTGCCACTTCTGTTCTCACAGGCGCTCGTGTCTGTGATGATCGCTCTCGCCACCAAAAAGTCTCAGTTTCCACACTCCCTAAATTGGATCTTCCCAGATGATTTGTCCTAGCATCTAACGTGTAGCTCTACAGTTGATCACAATAAAGCTGGTCCGAGCAGCTTTAAGCAGGATCACTTCAGATGTGGAACTTGGTAAACGTGACCTTCACGTCAGTGTTACCAGTAGAAACGTGTTAATGAAAGCTCGTACTCTCAAATTCAACTCTTAAAGAGAGGCAGCATTTGTTTAACTGGCCGAGGCGTTTGTACTTCTTCGGACCCCGTATTTCTAACGATCCTTTTGTTCCCCACGTCCTGTCGGGGCCAAGCACATTTGGCCCGGCCGGTCGCGGCTCCGCATCATCATCATCTGGTCGGAGAGAAATGATCCTTTGTATTGCTGCGAATGTATTGGGACTTCACCAGCTGCAGAGATTGAATTAGCTCCGCGGTTAAAGCAGAGTAAAATAATGACATTTTCCCCAATCGACAGTCTAATAACAATAACAGCATTACGTGTCACTGGAGTGCGTGCATCTCTCTGTGTCCGTCCGTACGTCCGCCCGTGTGTGTGTGTGTGTGTGTGTGTGTGTGTGTGTGTGTGTGTGTGTGTGTGTGTGTGTGTGTGTGTGTGTGTGTGTTTGATGGAGCCTGTGATATGAATCAGCCTTTGGTACGGGGTCAGCGTTGGGTCAAGTAGATGTCAGTGGGCAGATGCGGAGTCGGAGGAGATGACTTTTCTGTCTGCGCCGGAGCATTTGGAAACAGTCTGGAGGTCTTTAATTGTGTGATGATATTTAGATCTGAGCCGTAGGAGCCGAGTACGTGCCAGGAGTCACGTCTGAGCCAGCGACTGACGGCGGCGGCGGCGGTCATTATGTAAGACTCAGGGGTGGGCGACGCGGCCCTCGAGGAAGATTGGGACACTCTCAGGGTGTTTCTGCAACAACGGGGATTCTCGACGATATGACAAAATGCAACTTTTTGTCCAAGACTTCTTGTGTACGCACACACCCTATTCACCCTCCTGTGCTCTCGCTGCTTGCGGGGTTTAGCTGCGCATGTGATTTTTATTTATGTATTTACTTCTTGATCGCTCCCATTACCGCAACGTGACTTGTCTCATCTGGAGGAGAAGCCCGACGCCCTTAGACTCGCGGCGGAGGGCTCTCGAAGAATAAAAACCGAGCCCACTCCAACGCTGAAAGCTCATTTTCTGCCGCCAGGAGCCGTTTATGTGCTCGTTTTAATGGCTTTTAATGAGCACCTACTGTGTGCAAACATTGTGAGGACGCCTACGGAGATGTAAAGGTCACGAGGAGGTTTTTTTTTTTTCCTTTTTTTCTCTCGCAAAGATGAAAAAGACCCAAGTCTCAAAGGACGTGTTGTGGACACGGGCCCCGGCAAAGCAAGGCTCTGTGCGGATGCAATTATGTGGCGTGTCTCTCCGCTGCCCCCGAGTCCCGAAGCCCAGAGTCTGATATCAGCGCGCCGGCGTCTGTGTCCGTGCGTGACCTTCTCTTTTCCTCACTTTCCCCTTCCCTTTTCCTCCTCCTCCTCCTCCTCCTCCTCACGTCCTCCTCCTCTTTTTCCACTGGGCGGCCGGCCAGAGCTGGAGCAGGCCTAAGCAGTGTAGCGTTATTGGGTTTATGTGGTGGGCAGGCAGACAGGCAGAGGGAACCGAGCCAGACGGATAACAAACAGCACCCACTAAGGTAAAATAGGGCCCTGTGAGCGTGTGAGAGAGCGGCTTACTGTGTGTGTGTGTGTGTGTGTGTGAGAGAGAGAGAGAGAGAGAGTGCAGGAAATGTGGCTGCCAGACCAGGCTCTCTGACACCGCCGGGCCAGTCACTGTGGTGCCAGTGATGAGATGAACAGGGCTCCGTCACAACTTGGCCCCGGCCGCTCCAGATCTTGTTTTCCCTCACGCTCACACTCCCTCGCTCCTCTCTCTCTCTCTCTCTCTCTTTGAGCTGGAGACGGGAAGAGGAGAGTCTCGGCCGTGCGGAGACAGCCGGTGTAAACTGTGTCATCTCTTTCCCGGGTGTTTCCTTTTTCTTTTTTTTTTTAACAGTCAATCTTCTCTCGCTCAGATATAGAGAAATTCTTCCACCATGCACGCAAGATTGGTGCTGGAGTGTCTATTTCCAAGTGCATAGAGGCAAACCAACAGATATGCCATGAATGTCTTTAAACTCACAAATTGCACATCCTTCCCTCATCCATCCATCAATTGTTTTTAGCCTGCTTTACCCTTTCATACTAGGGAATACACCCTGCACAGGATGCCAGTCCATCATAGGGTGCACGCCTCACACACCATTCACTCTCTCAGTCCCACCTTAGAGGCAATTTAGTCTCCAATCGACAAAACATGTATGATTTGGAACCGTGGGAGGAAACTGGAGAACCTGGCGAAAGCCCACGCACACACTATGGTCAGAACACGCAAAGCCTGCACAGAAAGCCCCTCGGCCCGACCTTCGTGACCCCCCCCCCCCCCCCCCCCCCCCCCAACCCGCCCCCGGCGAGCGTGTCACCGTCGGATGAATCAGAGGCCGCTCTCGAGCCCCTGGAGGAGACGTGGGCGCGCTGTTCCGTCCCGCCGCCACCAGATGGCAACAAACCCACTCGGCTGGCCCCCCGGGCCCCTGCGTGTCACCGGCGCTTGGATGGCGCTCTCTGTGCGGCCAGACACGCAGGAGCCGGGGACCGTCATCTGTGTACCTTGCCGTTCGTGCCTCTCGTGACGCCTGAGAGCGCCGGCACTTCTGCAAACTCGGCTCGCTCTCACCCCCCCCCCCCCTCCCCTCCCCTCCCCTCCTCTCCTCAAACAAGAAAAACGAACCCCACTCCAGCTGGCTGCTAGTTCCAGTTTCTCTTTGTTCCGTGGCGCCGTCTATGTTGTTTCAAATTTCAGGTGCTGCGAGCCGCCGTGCGTGACTCCATTGTGCCCCTTTTGGCCTCGATTACATCAGTCTGACTGCACATGCCCTTTCGTTCGTTCGCCTCCTCCGCCGCGGAGCATAAATCAGTCATAAGGCCGAAAAAGCGGCGAGTTTTCACAATACCTGAGTGCTCCATGCGAAGAGGGTGACGCGTGCGCCGACCCCGCTCGCTCTCGACAGCGTCGCCCGTCTGCCGTGCTCAGACCCCCTGGCCCCCTGGCCCCTCCAGACCTGCAGCGCCACCGAGAGTGTGCTGAGAGAGGACGGACGTGGAACATTTCCACGGGATGCAAATGGACATGGGTGGACGGGGATGCGAGACGGGGTCGCCCGGTTCATCGTCGAGCCACACGTTTGCTGTTTACTGCATCCTGCCTTCGGCGCGTTGTGTTTGGCTGCAGTTTTGATCTTGTAAAGCTCCTGACACGCGCCGTACACATACCGTTGGCAAGCAGATAATGAGCGGAGGGGATATTGTTTATTATCATTGAGCTTAGTGGAGCGTTTTAGCGGCAAAAGAGCCAGGTATTCACCTCGAGGGGGGGGGGCGAGAGGGTGGAGACCAAAAGTAGAGCAAAAAACACTAGTGGCTGACGCTCCTCCACTGGGGTCTCTAATTCTATGTTTGTTTTGATCTCTCCGTCGTTTGCGTGCGTCTGTGTTTCCAGGTGGACTGTGGAGCGTGTTCACACTGGGCGGCGCCGGCAGCAGGGCCGGGATAGACCAGGAGCACAACCCGTTGCCTCTGTCCAATCAGAGCCTCCTGCTGCTGCTGGTCTTAGCCAATCTGACGGACGGGCCCGACTGGCCCAACCCCTACCGCCAGGCCATCACGTGTTTCAGGAACACGCAAGGTAGCGCATTTGTTGATTTGAGTCCGTCGTGCGTATTTCCAGTGGTCGTCCGTCCGTGTATGTATGTGTGTGCGTGTGTGCGTGCGTGTGTGTGTGTGTGCACACGACCTGGAGCAGATGGCGGCAGAATAATGAAATGAGATAATCCCGATCAACATCTCTCCCATCTCTCTCTCTCTCTGTCTCTCTGTCTCTCTGTCTCTCTCTCTTTTGTCCGGGCGCCCACGCAGACACGTCGTCGATGTCCGTGGAGCAGCCGCACACGTTCCAGATCAACTTCAACAGCCTGTACACGGCGCTGTGCGAGCAGCAGCGCTCCGACCAGGCCACGCTGCTGCTCTACAACCCTCCTCCACCAGAACGCCAACATGAGGACGTACATGCTGTCCAGAACCGACATGGACAATCTGGTGGGTGGTGACACCGCCACCTTCGTCCCTCCCCAGCCCCGGGCGAGGCGAGGGCAAACGACGGCGAGAACGAATCAAAGTGCGATGGGGCGTCTGCTACAGAACGCATTGTGCGGGCCCGGCCGCAAACGGCGAGGACGTATGCGGTGGCAGCTGGTGCTATCCTGTCCATGCGGGGACGCTGCCAGTTATTCCTTATAGTCCCATGAATGTACAGAGGCATTTAGGGAATTAGAATAAGTCCTGGCCTCCAAATGTCAGGTGATTGTGGCAGGGCAGGCAGCCTCTGTCACACACAGGCACGCACACACGCACACATGCACGCACGCACACGTTCGGCACAGGCCGCAGAGTCATTTGGTATTAATCGAGCGAGAGCCAACGTAGGAGTAGAAATATGTCATTTCGGCGCCAATTTTCTGAACTAAGAGAAAGAGAAAATGACCGTACGTTTGTTGGGTTGTGTGTGTGTGTGTGGGGGGGGGGGGGCGTGCAGGAAATGAGTTTAATTTCCCATCACAATGCGAAACTGCAGGTCCGTGAATCTTTTGACATTTCTGTC
>CM055201.1:8442270-8537485 GCA_029224185.1 Karalla daura
CACACACACACACGCACACACGCACAGACAGTCAGACAGGTCCTGTCATTTACTGTGAAAATACCCAGAGGCGAGAGATGGGCGAGAAATGAGAAAGGTAAAGGCCACCTATACATTTAACTTTTCTCAATCTCATACCATATCAAGCCTTTAATGTGTTTGCCCACATCTGAAGGTCTTCGCTCATGGTCTGGAGCCCAGCCCTGTCACACGAGGATTAATAAGCAGAGGAGTGTGGGGGGGGGGGGGGGGTTATTATACCGTCTGCTTCTGAACTGATCACGCCCGCCGATGTAATGGAAAGCCGCTCGCGGTGACGGACTAAGCTAATATCTGCGTCTCAGAATTAAAGGTGGTAAAGCCATTTCACGCCTCCATAACCGTGCCGCGACGGAATATAGCCCCTCTCTTAACAGCGGGCCGCGCTTCCCCATCGTGCCGCCGCAAGGTGATACCGCAGAGGTCGCCCGTTTCCGTTTGGCTTTCATTCAGCAGCTGCGCGCACCTGTAAGTCGGGGCTTGCACGGGTGCTAACGTGAGAAAGCGCAAGCGAAGGGCCAGCACGTCAACACGTCAGATTTGGGAATGCTGTGCGTCTGTCTCGCTACGATCTGGACCATCTGGAGTCCTGGTAGCTGGTGCTGCAAGTGCTCATTTCTACCTCTTCAAGGTAAACTGTCAACTTTTCAGTAAAATGCGTAGAGGGCAGGGCTGCACAATATATCACGAGTTCATCGCTATCCTTGCATCGTGCAGCCCTAACGGAGGTACTTGCACACAGAGCTAATTGCGTCTCCTCCATCATATCTGAAGACTCACGCCCCCCCCCCCCCCCCCCGGCGCAGCCTTTAGCTCGTCTTCTCGCCCAACATCTGCTCCGTTGATCTGGTTGGTAAAAACAGTTGCGGGGGAGGGGGGGGGCTCGACTCGACGAAGCCGGCGTTTCTCGTTGGCGCTAAACGAACCTGGAAGCCCGGGGCCCGCCTTCAAACGGCGGCGCTCTTGGGCGGTCTTTCAAACAAAGGTTAACGCTGAATAAAATGCTCCTGTTAATGAGGCCCGGGCCGTACGGCGGGAACCTCCTCAGACTTGGTGCCACTCTCGCCGAAGTTCATTATGTCGAGTCTGTCTCCCCGCGTTCCTGCCATTATCGCGGTGCCCCGCTGAGAGCTGACATTCACTGACCCCCCCCCACCAACCACACACACACACACACACACACACACACCTTCCTCCCGGCCCTGTTTTAACTCTCATCTGTCCCCCCGCTCGGCGACAGAGAAGAAGAAGACACCGGGCCCCGGTTGTTGGGTTTACTCGGCCGGGCCTCCCATCGTCTCTCCTCCCGCCGTTTATTCTCGGGCCCGCAGGAGTGCCACCCCTGCAGGCAGCAGGTGCTCCGGGGTGGGGTGGGGGGTGTGGGGGGGTTTCTAATGATTGTCTGCTTCCAAATGGTAATGAGGGCAGCCCCGCTGCGTCCCCGGTCTCTTCCTGTCGGCGGCGCGCCGCACAACAAAGCGCGCCAGCCAGCCAGCGGATCAATTAGCGCTGCCCACCTTTCTGCCGGGGAGCTGTTGCAGCTGCTGGCGTCATCCCCTCTATCATCATCACAGCCCGCGTCATCACAAACCCCTGCTCTTCTTCCTCCTCCTCCTCCTCCTCCTCCTCCTCCGCCTCGCACCCCCCCCACCCCCCAGGCCCTCCTGCTGTTAGTGTTAGCCTCGCCTCGCAGAGTTAGTGTGCTTGGTTAAACACATAATAAGGTGTCTGTCTGCAAATATGCCGGACTTCCCCTCCGCGCAGACGGTGATGCGGCGCTCGTCCCGACAGACGCCGTCTCCTCTCCCGAAACGCCGTGGAAGCCGCAGCTCTGGGTGCAAGCTTGTGTGTGTGTGTGTGCGCGCGTGTGCAACAAAAGATGTTTTGTGAAGCTATGGGGTAATAAGAGGCTGATCTGAGCACAATGCTCCGCAAAATGGTGTGATTATGACATGGCCGTGGTACCGTAATGCGGGTCAGACAATGACCTATTTAGAAAAAACTCCCAAAAGACACGGCGGGCTGCTGCTGCTACTCAGCCAGTCTGACCCTCACTGTCTGACCACATGGAGAGGGTTTTTTTTTCCTATGTCCCCCCCCCCCCCCCTCCTTTCCTCTCCAGACCTTCCCTGTATTCTGCTGCTGCATCAGGTCTACAGATGAGGCAAATCCCGACTCTTAACCGGTGAATAGTTTGTACGACACCGGGGGACAGATCTCAGGCTGTGGCGCGTGTGTCCTGACTCTCTCTGTTTGTCTCAGTTTGTATCTGTCCGTGTTTATCTCCGTGCCCTTGTCTTTGTTGGAGCTCTTTCTTAATATGTCTGGTCTGTCTGCCCTGCAACAGTCTGCAGTGAGCTGCAGGGCCAGCCAGGGAATCACTAAGCTATTGGTTTAATGATGCCAGCTCCTACTTTACAGGGATTTACATGTCTGTGTCTCTAAACACCCCGTCCACAAACACAAACACTTGCATAAAAACATGCTGGAGTATGATATGACAGCCAGACAGACGCACACACACACACACACACACACACACACACACACCTAGTGCTGGGACTGTCCTTCCCAGTCACTGATTGCATCTGTAAACCATAATTCTCCTTGTCAGACAGATAGCAAAGGTCGAACCTACCTGCAGACATAACACATTTGTGCCCAGCATGTTGAAGTCCTAGCAGCAAAATGAGACAGTTGGAAACGCTTACAAACACACACACACACACACACACACACACACACACACACACACACGCACATTCACACCCATATACACAGGCTTCCTGTAAGGTTTGAGTAAATGGCGAAAGAAGTAAAATGGGGGGGTGGATCATTGTGACTAATGATATAGCTCACGTCTGAGGCCTGTGTTTTCCTGGGTGGGGAGAAGACATTAAATAGCGGCATGAGCGGTTGTGACTAAATGACAATGCAGGAGGCTGGAAAATAGCACATGACTGGTGAGGGAGCAAAAAAAAAAAAAAGAGGAGGAGGGGAGGAAAAAATGAGGAAGGGGAGTGAGAGCAAAGACGGGGAGAGGGCTGTAACGGCTCCGTGCAGTCACACAAACACACGTCAGGCGTTCTCTGTCCGTCTGGCGGATACAGTTTTGTTTCTTTTCTTTTTTTTGGGTGGAAAACAAGTGCGAGATAGCGGAGAGGGAAGCAGGAGAGGAGGAGCCAGTGTATTTAAATCCTGTCTGGGTTTCAAGTAGACCATGGAACTCTTAATCTCATCCACTTGACAAACATACACACACACAGGGCCAGGCAGACGTCTAGCTAGCCTATTTTCATGTGACCTGAATTCCCCAGTGTGGCATTTTTTCCTGCCAGGCTAATCTCATTAAGCCGGGTGCAGCGCCGGAGAACAAACACACTAGGCATCCCTCACTCCTGCTCCTGCCTTCCTCCTCTCCTCCTTTTGTCTCCCCTTCACTTTTCCCTCCTCGCTCCTCTCTCAAAGCTTCCCGTTCCTGCCGCCCTCGCCCTGCCTCTGCCTCTGCCTCCCACTTTGTCGTTTCCCATACCTGCCCCCCCTCCCTCCCTCCCCTCCCTCCTCCTCCTCCCCTTCCCACCCTCGCTCTCCGTCTAATTATGGCCTGCCACGGCGGAGAGCCGAGGAGAGCGGGTCTAGCCAGGCAGTGGAGTCGAGCCCAGAGAGCCACCTCTGCTTCCAGACGCACAATCAATCCTCATTATGTCCCTGCCTTCCACTTGTCTGCGCCGCTCTGCCCGTCGCAGCTCCGTTGCGTCAGCGCGGCCCGCTGATTGATGCTCGTCAGGCAGCAGGACCCGTTATTTACCGTCTCCCTAATCACCTCGCCTGCTTTCGGCTCTCGCGTACGCACGCGTGCGGCCCGGGAGGGGAGGGGAGGGGGAGGGGAGGGGAGGGGAGGGGAGGCCACACAGCGAGAGCACGGTTATTTATAAGATAAGCATTTGTTTCCAAAGCAGGGCACCGAAGATGGAATATAAAACGCTGCCACATGCAGTTCGGTTGCAGATGGTTAGCCCAGATTGGAGATGGCCTCCGATCGGCTTCCTGTTGCAGCCTCCGCTGTTTTGTTTTGCCCCGGCCTTCGCCGGCATTAGCAGGGCCTTGGTCGAAGCAGGTCAGCGCCACGACCACAGTGTTGCCATTAAGTCTCGTGCACTCGTGGTTTTGTCTTTTCTGAGGCAACCCGCGGTCGGACAGATCTCCTGAGGTTTGTGAGGGACTCGACACGCGGCTGAAAGGGAGGGGGGGGCTGTCTTCATCGCACGGCTTTACCGTTTTATACCGGGGTCTCGGTCGGCGCGTTCATTCATGCCTAATGTAGTTTACGGGAATCGCAGTGCTTCCAGGGGAATACGCGTTCCTCCTATCGGGCCTGAAACGAGGCAGGATGTCAATCCAGGGGAAGCTGCTGATGAACGGCGTCTGAGGCGAGGTTTCCTGTGAAGCCGGGATGACGATTAGGTTTTTTTTTTTTTCTCTTCAGGCCAACTGGCTCATCTGGTCGGCTCGAGCTCTTTTCCTTCATCTCCCTTCCCAATCTGACGGTTGCGACGATGCGGTTGCGATGTGGGCCTCGTTGTCATCTTATAACTAACTCTAGTTTGATGGCCGGGCGGCTCGAGCCAACGCTGAGGCTTTTCGCAAACACCTGCGCATTTCTAACAATCACAAGTCGATACAAGCGCGGCGGCTCATTCATTACAATGACACATGGAGTCATTATTAGCTCAGCACGGACGCAACATTAGGGTTTCTGTATGGAAATGCCTGTTGTTTGTTTCCCGTTTACAAACAATGAAGCCATTAGATGTTCGTGTTTCGACTTTACATGGATGGATGGACAGGCTTTGCTGATCCCTCGGGGATTACGCCGTTTGAAGCACATGTATAGAGAGCAGTGGTCTTGAGCCGTCTCCTGAGCCGTCCCACACAGCCCCTACGCTGGGCTCAGGCCTCATGAAAGAGCTGACTTCAAAGGACTCCTATTACATGTTTCCTCGGGAGGAGACCAAAGTGGCCGTCGGTCCGATTGATTCAGAGTCACGCAGCTCCCGTCTGCGCGTCTCAGCCGGGCTATTCCCGCTAATTGGACGGACCCAGGATCGGCGGCCAATCCTCGGCGGGTGCGTTGCAGCCGTGGCCGTTCTACCCCTGGACTCGTATCGTTAGCACATCATCGTATTAAGCTAAGCTGCTTTGGCGCGTTCTTGACTCTCTGTCCGCGTCTTTGTCTGCCCGGCCGTGGACGGCAGTCGCTCGTGGAGCCCCTGAGCGGCTAACACCCCCGATAATGAATGGGACGAAATGCCGTGTCGGTCACAGTATTCGCTTTGCCTTTTGCCAAACGGAAAGCCCCGATATGCTGGCCGTGCCGGTGTTCGAGTTGAGGCGTGGCAGGGGTGGGGGGGGATTGTTTTGGAAATCGACTCACTCATTGAGGTCTCTTATCTGCAATGCCATCGGTGCGTGGTAGACTCTGCCCACCGGGTTGTCACTCCACAGGAAATCGTAAATCATCTTGCGCCGCATTCGCCAATTCATCGCCGCCTGGTTTTATCTGTTTAGAGATTGTTCATTTTCCCACAATCTCCCCGCCGTTTCCTTTCTTTACCACCACGGAACATGCCTGGTGGGACGTTATCTCGTCACGGTGGCGTCTGTCTGTCTGTCTCTCAGTCCGTCTGTAGGCGCATTGTTGCGAGCGCAGTAAATAATGAACAATGTATGATAGGATCTCTGCTTTTAAACCGCAACTTCCTCCAAATAGAGTAGATCCCTGATTAGATTTAAGAATACCTTGTTGCCTAGATTTCCATATAAATGACAAAGGCAATCTCCTCCTCCGAGCTGCCCCGGCTCTCAACAGTAATGTCGGTTGGCTATTCTGAGCGTTTCTTCTGGTTGCGCGGAGGTTAAAGGTTTGCTCACACCGTTAAGTGTAGCTGGGAAGCTGGGAACTGAAGGCACTGGCTGCCGTCTCAGTTTAGCTTCATTGATGTCCAGCTGTTCCGAGGTTTTCACGGACCAGTCCAAGTTAGCCCGGTCCATAGCTGGGTTGTTGCTTCTGGTTTGGGTCTCATCATCTGGGAGCTGGTCTGAAGTTCGGGTATCCGCCACATCTCTAACCAGGATGAAGAACATGTCCTGAACCAAGTGATTTAAACATTGAGCTGAGCTTCATTCTCCTCGTACGTACGTGACAGTGTCGTCTGTGGTTTGTCTTTGTCTTTCCGATTCAAGCGTTCTAGCAGTGTTATTTCTGTATCTCTTTATCACTCGCTTTCTCCTTTTTTTCCCCCATTTGTGACAAGCCGGCTTTGTGTGAAGGACTTTGTAGGCCGCTCACCCCTCCCGCTGCCTCCCCCCCCTCGTTCCCACACCCCCTCTCTTCCCACACCGTCACCTGTCAGTGGCGACAGTTGTCTGTCGGCCCAGGAGGAAACACGCTGTGACGTGACCTGATCTGTGGCTTACAAGGTCACCTCTGTCTGTCCCCTCGCTAAGAAGTTGCCTGACAACTTCCTAACATCTTTCATTCCTCCTTCCTTCCTTTTTTTCCATCCTCCTCACGTTCCCTGCCACCCGGTTTCCACGCCCCCCCCCCCCCAACAACCCCTGCTGATCAGTCAATCAGGGAGCAGTCATTTAAGAAACACCATTACAAGTGAAACCGCTGTTGTGGGAAACCAATTAACCTTTACATCCTCCCTCTCCCTCAGGCCCAGGACCTGAATGTGATCGAGGAGGTGATCCGCATGATGCTGGAGATCATCAACTCCTGCCTGAGCAACTCCCTGCACCACAACCCCAACCTGGTGTACGCGCTGCTCTACAAGAGGGAGCTCTTCGAGCAGTTCAGGACGCACCCGTCCTTCCAGGACATCATGCAGAACCTGGACACGGTCAGTCTCCTCCTCAGCGTCAATGATATGCACACATCCACACGGGACAAGTTTGGATTCCCTATTAAATGTTAACAATCCTATGACATGCGAGCTGTAAGGGGGGTGGGCGGGGCATCAAGCCACAGACCTCCCTACAAGCGGACCAAGAAGGGACACGTTTCCCCCCCAGATCTCAGAAGTGAGACTAAAACCGTGCGAGTGGCCGCTTTGTTGTAATTATTCCACAGATCAAGGTTATACAGATTTTCCCCCGGATGTCCTCTGCGTCTGCCGGGAAAGTTCCAGTTGCGAAAAAAAAAAAAAAAAAGCTGCACGGCTGACACAGTATGCAGTCGGACGGTATGGCACCCCGAGAGCTCTGTGAGTTTAAGCAGTATTGATGAATTAATCAGGGCCCCTGTGTCAGGAGGTTCTGTCAAATATTCATTGAGAGTGTTTGGTGTACGGGGTGAGGAAGGCGCCGAGCGAGGGAAGGCTGTCATTCATGGCTGTTTTAGTCCTATAGAAGGAGGACTGGAAGCTTTGGTGTGTGTGTGTGTGTGTGTGTGTGTGTGTGTGTGTGTGAGAGAGGGATGGGGGGTTGCTGCATACATTGCCACAGGCTTTGCTGTTATCCATAAGTATGAGGGAAGCATGCTATCTAGATTCCCTCAGTTAAGTCAGCCTCCCCGAGGCTATTCTCCGAAGCCTTCCCCGTGCTTGCAAATCCGTGTGTATGAGCATGAGATCCAGGACGAGGGGCTGCTTTGCTCCTCTAAATTAACCCCATATGGGAGGCCTTCAGAGTTAATGAACAGATTAGTATTAAATAGAAGTAGACACACACACACACACACGCACACACGCGCGGTCGGTCTGGTTGAATTCTCTGAAGCAACCACAGGACGTGAGCAGAGAAAACATTGCCCCCAGACGCTTTTTTTTTTTTTTGCGCTGTTGGTTTGACAAAAAAAAAAGAAAAAAAAAACGAGCATTAAAAAGAATCAGTAATACCTACAGTTTTTTAATTGCCAAATATCAAACATTTCTCCGGGGGGCAGGCGGTGGAAGCGCGGCTTCCTTGATCTCTTGTTTGGGCTTCGGCCCAGGGGCATCGGGTAATTTGAGCTCCAGCGAAGTGCTCATTTTAAGTGGGACGAGCCCGCGCTCCGACTGTGTGAATTTGTAATCGGCAGCGCGCGTACGTGTGCATCTGTGTATTATCATGGGTCCGTAGCCTACAGGCATGTGAGCCGGGCGTAGCGCTCTGAATTTGCGCACCAAGGGCGCAAAATATCAACTTCTGTTCACTTGTGTGCAGCGTGTTTCAATTGCTGTTGTGTCGTAATGAATTCTCCCTTCGCCGTGTGTAACACCGCGTCCCCGTATAGCATAAATACATTTCCGAGCGGCTTCCTGTTGCTAGGGAACATGGCAACCCGTGGATGCGGCGTAACGGGTATCGATGTGGCAGCGGTCTCCGATTAGGCGGATCAAAACGAACCGGCGTGTCACTTTGCCGTCGACGGGTCGTAACAGCCGTCGGTGTTGTTGTTTGCTCCGTCAAACCGGTGCGTTCGATGGTCCCCCCCCCCCCCTCTGCTGCAACTTTGATCCCCGCGTTGCACCCGGTGTCATCATACCGGGTGGGGCTGCCGCAACATCGGGGCGACGCTTCCAAACGGCGGGATCAGACGAGTCAGAGAGCCTCGCCGTGTCACGGCCGGGAGCCGGAGCCCCGACCTCCCTGAGGTCGAGACGGCGCGAGATCCTGTGTCTGAAAGATCGAGGGCCCGAAAGACTTAGACCGGAGACCCTGAGACACAAGCGGGTTTATGAGTTTATCAATAGTTTGGATCCAAAATATGTAGTGTGTATCAACAAGTAGTTTTCATGTTTTTACAGAAATTCTACAAACAATCAAACATTTGATATGTTTGTGTAAAGATACGACATCTGCCATTGCCAAAAATCACAGAAAATACAAATAAAGTTATTGAAACAGACTGATTGAAAAACAGTGAACTGGGAGTGTGACTATGTAGAATAGCTGCAAATGTAAGATAACGTGTTTTTAATGTTTTCCTAGTTTAATGTTAACTTTCACAGTTAACTGGTTTCCTTGGTTTCCTTCCTCCCCGTCTTCAATAAACCTCTCACTCCCTGACGTGCTCCTCGCACGCTCTCTGCCTCTGTTTGAATCTATTTCTGGCCCGTCTCTGGACCCGTGTCGTGATCGGCTGCTTCCTCCTGTGCGACCTTTAGGTGATCGGCTTCTTCAGTCAGCGTCTGGAGCAGGCTGGCAGTGACCTGTCTGTGGAGAGGGTTCAGGAGGTCATCATGAAAGGAGCTCAGGCCCTGCCCACAGACAGACTGAAGGTAAGTCCGTCTGTCTCTTATCTCACACACACACACGCACACACACACACAGAGGAGGAGGAGGAGGAGGGAGGGGGGGTGGATAGAGAGCCCAGAGATGAGAAATAATGAAATATGAGACTGTCTGAGGGGGATGAAAGAAGCGGTGCGTCTTGGACATCGCTGTGCGCAGGCGGGAGGGTACATTGTGTTTTCAAAGGGCTGCGAGCGATGGCGGAGCGGTGGCGCAGGGGCGAATTGGTTTCTCCCGGACAGGTGAGGTGAGGGAGGGAGAGGTGCGGACGTGGTCCGGGGCCAGGCAGGAGAAGGAAGGGAGCCGCGGGGACGCGAGACAAAAGGCTAAAGCCCAGTTCTCATTAGCATTAATGCCCATCTTCATTCCATCTCAGCCCGGGCTGCTACACGCGAACATGTAATGACATTTCAAGGAGATGGGATGGGGGACTGGGGGGCACTTTGTCACGGGGCACATAAGACCGGGAGAGGGTTGAGGTGGATGGAGGGGGGAGGGGGGGGGGGCCGCGGCGGGGTTGGGGGCATGCGGGGGACATAAATCTGCCAGCGCGCCTCGTTACCCAACACTCCCCACACTCCTGGCGGGTTCGCTAACCCCCCGCCCTCCGCGGTGCTCCTCCATTAATCAGGGAGGAAATATGTAACCGGCGGTCTCCCCCTCTCGGCTCCTCACCAGCGCCCGAGCTCTTAATTGCATGTTTCATCATGTGTTTCATGTTCTATACTTGGCGGCTGGCTGCGAGGCATTTGTCTCACTAGCCCGTGCGGAAGAGGGATGGCCGCCTGGCCGCCTGGGGGGGGAGGGGGGGCCCACCCGCCCGCCCGCCCGCTCCGTCTCCACACCTCGGAGCGCTAATGTGGCCATCGACCGCCGAGCGGCGGAATTACGCACGGAGACGCGTGCGCAACCCCGCCGTGTCCTTCAGCGAGGCACCTGTAGCACGCGCTCGCTCGTGCAGTCAGCTGCGTGTGTGTGTGTGTGCGTGCGCGGATGTTCATACGTGTGTCCTGGGAAATTAGGGGAAAAAACGCAAAAAAAAATGTATTCAGCGCAGGGTCCCTCGGAGTGCTGGAAATCCTTGAAAAAGTTTGGCATTCAAGGCTCGGAAGGTGATCGGATTTTGGGCGCAGGGCTTGGAAATGTGCGTTGGGAGGTGATGTCTTATGTAGAGGATTGTAAAGGAGAGAAACAGAATAGAATGAAAGGAAAGGAAAACATAGATTGGGAAGCTTGTCGAGGTTCTTCAGAGCTCAGATCTTGCCTCTTTTATGCGCTCTTTTATTGTCTCTTTTGAATATGTATGCGTTTGTGTGGGGTAGACAGTATTTTAATGTCGCTTCGGCGACAAAGACGGTCAAGGAAACGCATGAATAACTGACTGTGTGTGTGTATGATTTCTAAATGTACTGGCGCTGTAAGGCGCTGGAAAGAAGAAAAAACTGGGGAAATGTGTGCGAAAATGTGTTTCAAATCATTTCTGTAAAATCGGGATAAATGGACAGGAAAATGGAGTACAAGACCGGTGCTAAGGCATAATAATATTCATAGAAAACCCGCGCTCTTTCTCCCCCGACCAACTCTTCTCCGGCAGCCGCGTTGTGAAGGTCTTATCTGGTGCTGTTTAAAAGAAGACGGTGAGACTGAGAGCGTAGGTGGGGATGGTGCAGGCACAATGGTGGACGTTTCTAATTGAAAGACGTGCGAAAGTCGCCGCGAGTGTCCCAATAAAAGTGCCACGAGACTGTCTGTGTGAAGACGTGAGTCTCGATGTCTGAGTGTGTGTGTGTGTGTGTTCTGCCCCTCTGCCTCTGTGTAAAAGCGCGATTGGGTCCCACATTGACTTTCCACCATCTGAGTGCTTTGCAGCTCTACTGGGTGACATGAAGCAAAGAGAATCTCTGGCCAATGCCTCCTCGGGGACGAGTCTCCGCCGCCTGGCGGTACCATCGCTCAAGCAAACAGCTGTCTCTCCGCCTCTCGCCTCCCTCCATCTCATGAGCTCACTCCGCTCTTCCACTCCCAACGCGCCGCCAAAGGAAGAAAAAAAAGAGGAGGAGAAAAATCCATAGCGCGGATTAATGTTGCGTGGAACCATCGATAAGTTGGTAATTACTCGGTAAAAGCTCTCGGAAAGGAGTGTTGGTGTCTCAATCATTTGGGGGGGGGGGGTTGTGCTGGTGGAGGGAGTGGGCTGACGATAAAGAGCGGCGAGGGTTTAGACCAGACACTCTGAGCGTGTTACTCAGCCCAGCCACGTCTGAGTAAGATAGAAATAACAGAGAAATCTGAAGTGCTCAAGTTGCCGCCATGTCAAGATTCCCCCTCTTCTGCTTTCAGCCTGAACGTAAGACGAACGTATCTCCATGGCAGGGCTCCGTGTCTGAGGTCACTTTGCAGATGTCAGGTCGTGTCCACCTCTCGTTAGTGAGACACTAACAAGACGCCGGTCCTACGCCAGCCTCGACCAAGCCGTTGCTTTCTTCCATACCAAGGCCGCAACGTATCCGGAGCCATGCTGTGAGAGGACGTGGAAGCAGGAGAGTTGGAGAGGCCGTGATGTAGTGGCTTCCATTATATGACCCCCGCCCCCTCCCCCGTTAGCAATAAAAAGTATACGAAACCGTCAGAAGTAGTCGCTGCTGCTCCTGCTGCTGCTGCAGCTGTTTGGCCGTCCTGACATTTGAAGCGATCAATAACGCGGAAAGTTAAAGGTGACAGAAAATCCCGCTAAGCTTTACGGGCCCCGCGGGGCAGCGTGCACATCATCTCTTTGTAAGAGCTCCGTGTCTCCTGCTGTAAGTGAATCCCAAAGTCAGCATTTGTACGGACTGATGCGCGCTGGAGACGTTTTCTTCTGGTTTCTTTACTCAACGATGGCTGTGACGGGCAGTTTTCAGACAGTTTGCTAAACTGTGGTTTCGAGCCATTGTCCACAAGCAAATTTCGTTTTTTTTTACGCTTGTCCACCTTGGGGGAGGAGGGGGGGGGGGGGGGGTTACCGGCTTCTTGAAAATCTGTTTGCTGGGGAGGAACTGACAGTTGCAAAGTAAATGATTTCATCAGGTTTTCGCAGACGAGACAGGAGCTCGTCGTGCTTTAGGTGATGGGGGGGGGGGGCCCGTAGTCGCAGGGCCACAAAGGGACTGTTTACGCAAAGGACTCGGCACAATTAAGACAAAGACATGGACATGCAAATTGGTCACCAACCGAAAGACGGGCTTGAAAGAAGGTGGTAAATACCCCCGGGGGCGGCCGTTGGTGCCTCGTCACTCAACTGTCGGCCTCCCATTCTTTGTGCGAGCGCGCGTGTGTTGTTTCAGGGTGTGTGAGGCCGAGCAGCTCTCATGGGCAGTGCCTGTGGAATGTGTTGTTTAGCCCGGCCAGCTGAAATCTGCCTTATTGAGCAGTGATAGCCCACAGACTCTCTGGCTCCTCAGGAGGGGACGGAGGTGGGGCTGGGGGGGAGGGGGTGGGTGGGGTCAAACCAGCTGTTGCTCGGTACCTGGGTCCCTGTAGGTCTGACGACCGGTCAGCGCTGCTTTCCCACACGTTCGCGGTAACAGGACATAAGCATATCCTGACTCCTAAGCCTCCTGGAGCCGTCGTTTCCTGGGTCTCAAGCAAATTATATTCTTGATACATGGGCCGGTTTCAGCCATGTAGGAGACCGGGCAATTAGCATTGTTTCAATGTGATTTCAGTAGTTGCTTAACATGTCAGAATTTAGAGAGAATAGCTATGAGCTTTGTCAGCTCTGTCAGATTGTGCTGTTTTGAGCTTAAACAGACAGAGGAGTTTTGTTACTGAATTTTAAGTTGTGCAGCATTTCTGTTATAAAGCAAGAGTGCAAATGTAAATCTCAAAAGTTAGTTTTATTCCGTGGTACAGGTATAAAACATAAATAAACGGACAAATAGCGAGTTGGAGCCTCTTTCCAGTCGGGTTTTGGTTGTTCAGTTGGTTGAGAGATGTGATAATTGAACAAACTCTGCAGACGTGTAGAATTATAAGCTAAACTCTGGGCAACGCTCATGAGTTTACAGCATTTACTTCTGACTTTCAGGGACTGGAACTGGAGTTGATAACCAACCGTCCAAAACCTGGTGTCCGTTCTTATCGATAGACGAGGGAAGACGCAAAACAGGTCCACGAAGCTGAGGTGCTGGGAGCCGGCTAATATTAGACAGTTTTGCTGGATGTTTATACACGCCGTGTTGTTGAATAGGCTCTAAATGTAAATACTGCAGAGGCCAATTCAATAAAACGAGCGGCGTGTCTGGATGGGAAAGGAGGCCAGGGCACTTGCACAAGACTGAAAGTGGGTGGATCTTCTGTCTCACCATTGTGTGAAACATGGCCTAAAATCACAAGTGGCTGTTGTTACAAGCGAGTGGCCAGTGCCAGGGCCGTGTTTACGAGGACGCATTGTTTTGAAACGCACCGTTTCTGCACGATGCAGATCGCAGACGCAGTCGAGCACATTCGGGGCCTGTGTTTGTGCTCGCCTGTTGCTGGGTGTTTGTGTGTCTAGTTAGTATTTGCTCCCTCGCCGCATTCTTCTCTGTCTGGCCCGCGCTCTGACAGCCCGGCGGCGGCGGCGTACAGGGGAGGAAAGGGAACACGGCGTCCTGAGTTGAAGATATGAGGCCAGCCAGCCAGTCAGCCAGCCAGCCAGCCAGCCAGCCAGTCGGTCTGGGTTCAGGGGCGAGGGCCTGACCCGCCAGGACCTATAACTAACTGATATGAGCCCGGGCCAAGTGGGCCCAGACAGCTGCCAGACTGAGAACAAAACAGAAGGGGAGGAGGCGGGCAAGGCGACAGAAAAGCCAGAGGAGATACGTACCGAGAGGAAACCACAGCACAGCCGGACTCAGGGACAGAGATAATACGAGGGCCAGGATTCCCAGATCCTCCTCTTTTTTTTTTCCTTTTTTCATAGAAAGCACTGGGGTGTGTTGGAGACGCTGCTGCTGTGAGTCTTCCCGAGGCTCCAGACCCGGTGGCAGCTGCGTCTGATATAAAGTCAGTCAGAAAACACTGGTCATTGAAGCATTGTGTTCATTTGTTCCTCATCGTGTGCTCAGGGACGAGCGGAAATGGCCCCATATGCACGACGTCGGCCCATTGGAAAAGTGAAGTGCCAAGCGCATCACGTTCATCACGAGGTCGTGTCATTTCCTGTCCGTGCGCAGCAGTTTGGGAAATGCGCGTTTATTTAACGACAACACACTGGCACAGGCGCGGCCCTGCATAGGAACCCATTTAAATCGCATCGCTGTTTTATGCCATGCTAGCTGTCGCCTCTTGCGTCATATTTGATGCTCACATTTGGGAGTAGAATCACTCCTCCTCCCGGCTAGAGAGCCGATTGTCGCGTTTCCAAAATGCAGCATCTTTTGTCTTACCCGCGCGCGTAATTGAGAAGCTATGTCGCACACCAGCAGAACGCAGCAGACGCCTGAGTTTCAGAGCACCATCGCGTTTAACTCGGCCCTTTCACGGCTCGGTAGTCTTTAAACGCCGTGGTTGGACGAAATTACTTTTCGACGTTTCTTCACCTCCAAACGGCGAGCTCTCCAAGACACAATAAAGCCGAGGCCTGGGAGAAGACGCTCGTTTTGTGTAGACGCGTCGGGTTATTGTTTGTCATAATGCAGAGAGAGAGAGAGAGAGAAAACAACAACACTCCATCTCCATTGTCAGTGCGAGGGCCCTCGTCCACGGCCCGTCCTCGCAGACAAAGACACAAAGCGTTCAAATGGACGCGTCGGCGGTGAGAAAGGGACGCATGCGGCCGGGCTCTTACTCGCTCCCCTGAGCCGCGAACGCTGCGCTCGGGGGTCACGCTCCTCGTTTTCCTTCGCCGTCCAGCCGCGGCTTGACGGAGCAATATTGCTCTCCCCACCACGCAAACCTGGAATGCGTCCCGCACGGAACGGCCCGCGTGCGGACGCGCTCTTATGAAGGCAATAACTTAAGAGACGCCACGTGAGAGCTGCTGGTGCCGGGCGGCACGTGACCCTCATACAGAGTCTTTGTCCCTCGCCTTCATTGCTTTAACGCGGGGGAAACCTTCAATCATAGCGGCGGCGCACACGTTTGGACGCATGCCGACCAACCGATTACTGCTTTAATCACGCCTGCGACGCGATTAGCGCAAGCGGCGGCGTTCTGTTTATGCTAAACGGGATGAAAAACGACAACGAGACGATCACTTCCGTGTGGAGATAGGGAACTAAAAGCTGAGCGAGCTCCGCCCGAGCCACTGTCGCCGTCGCTGTCATGCGGCATGAACATTTGATGAGCTGGTCAGCCCGGCTGCGCCGCGGTCACCTACACACAAATACCAGCCGGATAACACAGCTCCCGCATTGTGTCGGAGCCGTCACAATGGCAGCGGTGTGTGTGTGTGTGTGTGTGTGTGTGTGTGTGTGTGTGTGTGTGTGTGTGAGGCCGGGGCCCGGCCAGGCTGGCATATGGCCTGTGACCCCCGCAGCCCCTCTGTCTGTGTCATTATGATACCGATAGTGCGGCTGTGAATAGAGCCGGGCCCGGGCTCAATAGAGCCGGAGCCCGGACCGTGGCATAAAGGCCCCCCCCCCCTCCCCTCCCCTCGCCCCCCCCCACTCCCCCCCGGGCGCCTGTCTCTCACCGCAGACTGATTGCTGGCTGCGCGGCGTGCACACGCTCCCGCGCGTAGACGGCAGGATCATAATGAGCTAGCGCTGTATTATTGATGCCCGTCCCCGGCCGGCTACCTGCTGCTAGGTGGGCTCGTGTTTGCATCCCGCCTCGCCGAGGAGCGCGGCGTCTTGGGAAATAAGCGGAGGCACGAACCGGGAGGATCCGCGAGGATCCCCGACGGAACAACAAACAAAACCGCGTCGACGGAGATAAAACAGTTTGTCGGGGAGATCCGCAGATGAAGTGAAGTCGCGAATAACAAGTGTTATTAGTGCGGCCCGCGCCGAGGCAGCCAGCCGCAGCCGGAGATGTTTCATTAGTTGGTCTGTTTGTGCTTTGGTAGAAATAAAGATCAGAAGAGATGAGTTAACGCCTTCACACGAGGGGTTTGTTTCCGAAACCTGACTCGTAAGAGACCGAACGCAGATATCAAAATAACGAGCCGTGGCATTGCACAAAAGCAGAAACTCCATGTTAATATCATGCTAGACACTGGAAAATGAAAAAAAAAAACAGATAAAAAATGATTCACAGATGATCGACACAGTCTCTGAAAACAGTGAATATCGTGAGCATCCAGCTTGTGTCCCTACAGTCTGAACTGTATAAGTCGTCTTGGTCCAGCTTCTCATTCGTCCAAGCCATCGTTTTCCAGTGGATTTGTAAGTTGTCTCCAAAATATGGTTGATCTCTCACCTGAGAGTTCTGAGGACCTGAGACCTCAGGTGGCTCTGATGGCCCGGTACTTACAATTTCACAGCGGTTAAATCTGAGTTTCCCCTCAGACACAATCCTAGCTGAAGAAATCTTTTGGATGAAAGGTGAAATGTCTTTGAGAATCTCCAAGTCCAGCTACAACTCTTTGGACAGCAAGTGTGTGACCTCGTGGGATTTAGCTGTAGTTCATCAGCTCACTCAACTCAGTGGGGCTAATAGCTTTCCATTCCCCTTGCTCTTCGTTCATACTTGTGTTCTGAGTTGCTCTAACGCTGGCTCCATTACATCTGGGTAGTTTAGTTTCTGTCACTAACGAGGCCGATGGCGTGACCCCGGACCGCGATACCTGTCCTGCAGGTAAACAGTTTAACCGGCCCGATGGAATTACATCTGTCAGAGAGCTACTGTACCCTATGAGGGGTGATCACGGAGAGGCCCGAACAAGTGAACCGGCCTGTAGAACAGCGTCGTCCCGTCCCTCCGTCCCTCCCACGAGCGATGTCGTCCCTCATGGTATAAATATCCAATGTGGCTGGAGGCCGCTGGAGCCTCGATGGCGTTGACGTCGCACTATTTCGGACCCGCATCGGGTTGGTCTGAAGACCAAACCCGAGGCATAATGCGGAGACCTGGCTTGTCTGCGGAGGGTCGTTGTTTTTGGTAACAATGCGGCAAAGGGAAATATTATAGTCTGAAGCCGGGTCAAGCTCTGCATTTCACCTTCAGTCAACATTTTTTCATATTTGTCCATTCTCTCTCTCTCTCTCTCTCTCTCTCCCTCTCTCTCTCTCTCTTTCTGTGTCTGTCTGAATAGAAGTTCCCGGAACTCAAGTTCAAGTATGTGGAGGAAGACCAGCCGGAGGATTTCTTCATCCCCTACGTGTGGTCGCTGGTGTTTAACTCCGGCGTGGGGCTCCACTGGAGCCCACAAGGCATCGAGCTGTTCAGCATGGACTCCGGCTGAACCGGCGGCGGCCTGCGCGCATCCTCATCCCTGTTCAGTTTCGGCAAAAGAAAAAAGAAGAAAAAAAAAAAAAAGATAAAAAGACTTGACGGCATGTGTGTGTGTGTGTGTGTCTGTGTTTGGGTGGGTGTGTGCGCGCGCGTTGCCCTTTATATTACGTGCACGCTGCTTTGAAAGTGCCTCAACCTTGTACAGGATGGTGTTTCTTTTTTCTTCTTTTTATGCAGCACAACCTCTCTCTTCTTCTTCTTCTATTTTTCCTCCTCCCTCCCCCCCTCACATCATAACAAGCCCTCTGCTTCCACACTGTGAAGCCTCGACTGGAACGGTTGGGAGCGCGTGTCTGACGTCAGAGCAGCCTCGGCTGGTCCGACATCCCTTAGCGTTAAAGAAAACAAAAGCGCAGCGTTATCCTGAGGATGCTCAGGATCGCCGGCGACGGATAGCCCTCTGTTTTTGTTCTTCTTGCTCACGAAGAAAAGGTCAGGCGAAAACCCGCGTCGCATCGAGCTGTTACGCGTACCCTGCGTACGTCACGCACAGCCGCGCTGGATGCTAACATAGAGAGCCGGCGTCATATTCGAGGCGGGCCACGTGTCTTAGGAAACATAGCGCGCGTTTCGTGAATTATTTACTTGATATTGTATTGCATTTTAAGAATGATTGCGTCGCAGGGCAGCGTTTTATTCTGACCATTTGTTCTCTGAAAATAAACTCCAGAGGGTCAGAGACGGAGCTGCGGTCTCTCGCCACCAGTGTCGGTGGCCACTTCTAATAAACCGTTGGATTACAGCTTAATTAATGCTCGATCTCGGTCCCTGGGTAGCGTTACCAGTCCACATCGCTCTGATTCATTTGATTTCATTGTCGCTTCCAGCCCATTCGTTTGACTTTACCCCGTCTTTGTCGTTTCCATTTTATTCCTGATGGTAACCCAAGGCAAGTACTTAAACTAGGACAAGTCATTAAACCTTCTGTCCTCTTGTGCATAATTACATTTGTCTCTTTGAGTTGTTGCTTTATTTGCATGTCTAACTAGAGACTTTGTATTAAATTATTTATTTTCATGTATATTGTTTTTTTTTATATATATATTCAGCCCCTCAAAATGTAAGCGGTAGTAGTACTGAAATGATTACTACTAATGAGAGACAAACAGTGGTACTTTTCTTTTGATTCTTCCCAGGTGGGAAACTGGCTTTATATTATTACATACGATATGACAACAGCTGTCATTTTTGTGGCGAACATTACTTTGAAAATAGGAGTTTAAATAAAAATATTAAGTCAAAGCAACCAACGTGTCACATGGTTATTAAGCCAAGTGAAATACTGAACCATTGAGGGAAGAGCACATGGACATAAAGGGGGACTTATGCCAGGCAGACAACGCAGCGCTTTCATAGCCACTCAATGCAAGCTGGGCGGCTGCTCCTGCTTTTATCAGATTTGTCCGTTTCACCGTCGCCGTGCAGCTTTTATTTTATATATTACGAGGCCGCTACTGATTCACCATTGTACGCCACTGCCCCCGACTCACCCCTGTGGCTCACAACCCGCCTGTAAAGTGAAATAAACATTTTGGGATACGCGCAGACGTTTTTTTTTCTGCTTTCGATTGGGATGAGAAGATCAGCTCCGCTCTCTAATATCTTCCAAGAAATACAGCAGCAGCCAAGAGATCATTAGCATAGCACCCCTGAAGCTCACCAAGCAGCATGTTGTCTCATTTAAAAAAGGAGAAAAAAAGACACATTTTTGGTGAGTCTGTGTTACAAAGGCCATGTTTTAATGAGGAGATACAAATCTAGTGGTATTCACTCGACTACAGTGATGCCGGCTGACAGATTTATCCACTTCATCCTTCTTTCATCCTTAATGCTAAGCTAACATGCTAACTCTCCAAGACAGCAGTGACAGACGTGTCCAAAAACGTTCCCACACAGAGCTGCACAAGACGTTTGAGAAGAATCACAGATGTATCATTATGTGTTGCAGAATCTGAACTACCCGTGTGGACATATTCTCTCTAAATGTTTTAGGTTTTCTGGGAGATCTTAGGCTGAGACCAATGCAGTTAGCCCACATTTCCATGGTCCCAAAATTAGCCTTTCTCTGGCTACGGCTGCCAAACTGAAAATATTTACTTATACTTATTGAATTTCTTCCCAAAAAAACCAACCCAACTGTCGCATGCTGTTTATAGCCGCATCAAAGAATATTAATAAATTTTAAAATATTAATAAACGTTAGCGCTGTATCTGTCCTTCATGTCTTATTGTCGCCTGTTATGGTCATTGCAGAGGCAGCAGAAACAGAGGCATGAAACCACGTCGGGAGGGGGGGGGGGGTTATGGCACAATGGCACCCACTGTGTCTCCGACGCTCCCACTTCCCGAGAGAATTTCATGCCTTTCGTCTCTATTGTATTGATTTTCATGCCTGGAATTCTCTCATTCTCAAGGACAATATAATGGATGCAATTTTATGTAAAGAATGGCCCACTTTCAGCATGGGGTCATGGGTAGGTTACAGTTAGACTGTGCGCCCGAGGACAAACCGCCCGAACCGACGCTTTCTCTCTCCCCGCTCCGACTCTCACCTGCCTCCAGCTCCATTATCACGGTGCCAGATGGTCGCGGGGAGGCTTTCACAAAGTGACATGGCCCTCCTTGTTCCTTCGTGGCGTCCGGGGGGTCACCTTACAATGGGCTCCCGTTTCAGGTGACAGCAGGAAGATGGATGGAGCAGGGGATTCTGGGATGGGTAGTTTACACCTTTTTAGAGACCGGTGCGTTTACCTCAAGGTGAGATTGCATTGGAGCAGGCAGCGCTCACCGAGTGATGTAAAAAGTAGGGCGCTGGAGACCAGTTCAGTTTGCTGAAGTGGCTCTCTACTAAGTACTGTTTGCCCCAAGTGACACGGAGCTCATTAATATGACAGAGCGCCATGGTAACGAAGAAAGGTCATTAGGCTCCGTGGTTTTAGGGTTAGGTCGCAGCGAGGGAGGGGAAAAGCTCACTCACAGCGTGAGAGCAGCGCCGAGATGTAGATATGGAAATAAAAACAACCTCTCATAGCTTATATATCTCATATCTCATAGCTTCAACAATCCGTCGTTCCTGCCCAGGGTGGAATGAAAACATCACGTCCAATGGGCGTGAGCGTCTGTGGAAAAACAAAGACGAAATTCACAAAGAGATACGGAGAAGAGGATCTAGATGTCTGCGAGATAGCAGCTATGTTTGGTAGTGCCTGGTTTTAGAAACAGAGCAGCTCCCACTCAAAGAGCTACTGTATCAGTCCCACCCCCTCTACCCACGTTTGTACTTTAGAAACCTTTGTGTGCCGCAGCCTAAATACAGTCCTCATACCACAGATACAGATAAATAAGACAATTCTAAGTAAAACAGCGAGGTTCTACATATATGGCATTTTGTCCCTTCATTGAATTGATTAGTTGATTTCATTCAGTGGATAAACCACACAAGTTGTCTTGGCTTTCGTTAGGTTCATATCTGTGGTTTTGAAAACGGAAAATTTTCAGCATTTCTCAAAAATACGAAGAAAAGTTTCTCAAATGTGGAGCAGATTTATCCTCGGGGGGGGGGGGGGGGGGGGGGGTTGAACGTGCTGGTACACAGAGATATTTTGGAGTGACAATGAAGCGAGGAGAACGGTTACCAGAATACCTGAAATCGTTCTCGTGGGATCTGAGAGCATCCAGATCACATTTAAAAGCAATCTCACCGTTAAATCGAGTGTTGAGACCCGGTGACACCGCCACCACAGTTCTGGCCTCGGCGTACTCGTTGTGCAGGCCGGCTACACGTATGCAGATCCTCCAAATTGTTTCACATTAATGGTCTATAAAGAGAAATGGGTCAGCGAGGCCTGAAGCTACTTTGATAAGATGTCACAAATTGAATCCCTGAACAAAAACCCAGACTGAAGGAATGTGAATGCGAAACGACCTGCTCTATGCAGTGTCCTCCGCTGGGTAAAGACGGTCAGACAATGGCCCGGAGACGCCGAGTGCACACTGAAAAGATGTCTTAACGAAAGGCCTTGAATAATAGAAATGCGACTCGCGCACAAAATGTGATGTCCAGGTGAAGAAATGAAATGACATGAATAAGAGACTCCTCACATGAAACCTGCCAGAAGCTGAAGGACCTGAGTGAATAATACCAAGGTTTGGGCATAATGACGCCTCTCTCAGCCTGTGATGATCATCAACCTAATGAATTAGAACAAGCTTGTAAAATGGACCAGGGCCACGTCGGGGTGTAAAAACCCTACAGAAGCAGTGATTAATATTGTATTAAGGTGTTTCTTTGTATTGATTAACTTCTGTCTGCTGGCTGCAGTGTGTTTTATGTTCCACTTTCCACCTCTCACATAACAGAGCTTCATATTGAGCTGCGGTCCCTTTATGGGTTATATGTGTTTAATTTCTGCTGCCTGATCCGGTTTGGGTGCGTTAAGGCATTTTGGAAGTGTCGCAGTAAATCACAGTGAAGATGGGGAAGCACTGGAAGCATGACAAATAAATATCTGTTGGATTCGAGTGCCTCACAGAGACCTCACATAGATTCATTCTTGGCTGTACAAGACGACCTTCCCGAGCGGAGTTTGCATACTCTCACTGTATGTATTTTCTGCAGGTACTCCAGGTTCAAAAGCATGTTAATGTTCATCTCAAATGGAGACTCTAGATTGCCCGCAGGTGTAAAAGTGATTGATGTGTGTTTGGCTCAGGCACCATAGTACCACTGGATACAAAGTGGGTGAGATAAATTACTCTTCCTGTGTGTGAATACCTCGCTTTCCTTATGCTCAGTTGAAAAGCAGTAATTTTATCTTGCACTTTTTTTCCATAAAAACCTATAAGTATATTAAAATTATCAACATTTTCTCCCCTCCTGACACAGTAATATTCAATTTCACGAACCGTTGAGATGAACTTTTTTGACATTCTGCGCGCTGCATGCGTGACCCGCGGCTGGCCATCCTCGCTCTCCCTTTCGAGGGAAAAATTCAACTCATTAGCTTCGTTTTACACCGAGAGAAAAGAGAAACGTGTGAAAAGACCTCTGATCTCGCAAAAAGGTCAGCTGAAAAGAGTGTAAGACGTGTACAGTAGATCTACAGCTAATATTGTAATGCAGGGTACAATCTGGGTCACTGAGTGGCTCACACCACCTCCTCCTTTCTCTCTCTGTTTCATTATGGCGGAACAAGCTGGAGACATTAACAGACGCGAGAATTATTTTTTTCACCCCCAGTACAATAAAATGAGAACAGAGGCAGATCGGGCTTCTCCCGTTGCACCCCAGGATTTTTAATTTTCAATTATGCAGTGACATTTACCATTGTGGGTGTTTTCTCTTTTTTCGTACTCGTCTCTGACAAGATATCTGATGTGCAAGTGGTGAAAAAAAGTCTTTTCCATTCCTTTAATTAAGGTTGTCTTATTTTTTTTTATTGGTCTTATCTTAGTAATGACGAGCTTCCTATACGCTGTCTTCACCCTGTTCTCAGCACTGTGGTTCAGACAGAATAAGCCTCTTTAATTGCATATGTATGACCCCTTGTCTGGAAGCAGTCACTGTGTCAATAAATTATAGTAAAGGCCAGGACTGCTATCTAGAATATTAATCACCCTCTGTCCTCTATCATGCTGTTTTACCCCACTCATGGGCCGCAGGACACACTGCAGCAGGGGTCTCTACACTTCTCGCTGTGGGCCCAACATATGCAATTACACTAAAGAAATACACATTAGAGAATGTAAGAAAAAATCTCTCATATCGAACCTCGTGAGGTCATTTATTTTATTGAATAAAGGGACACGGTCCTGTGTAAACACTGTGCTGTAGCTGTGAAGGATTTCCACACCTACGAAAATGATTTTCACAAACTTAGGATAATGGAATAAAATCCTCCCAAAGGACAAAATTAGAGCAAGAGCAAACTGGTTAAAAAGCTTTAATTGTGCACCAGCCAAAGGTTTGCATGTCAGATTTCATCCCATGCGCTGTGATCACGTCAGAAACACAGATGTGCTTGAGTCAAAAGTACGAAACAAACAACTCGAGTTTAATAAATCAGAGGAAACGTGTCAAGTTTAGCTCTGCCTTTAAGCCAAACAGCCCAAGTGTGTTAAGAATAATATGCTCAGACGAAAAAGAGGAATATTGTGGACAAGCTGACAAGTGACTGGGGGATTAGAAAACATTTCAGTGTTCTCTGGAAAAGATTCGACTGAGAAATGGTTTATGGACAAAATAATCAGTCAGGAATATCTGTTCAGGCAAACGCAGCAAATGAAATTCCTGGCCCATCAAAACGCTGCATCACACTGACGCAAAACTCATATATTAAGCCAATAATCCATTAAGTAGCCCTGCTGAATGATTTGCAACATTGGCCACAATGTCCTATTACAACCTGAGATATTAAATGGGGAGATATGTTGCTGTAAAAGGTACGATAAAATCTCTAAGCATTGAGTAATTCGTATAATCATGCAGGGTATATCACCCCATCGTCCAGCCCAGAGGGACTGCATGGAAATTATTCATAAGGGGGAGTGGGTCTGCAGAGGAGATGTTTAAATGAACAACACGTATTCTTTCACAACTTTATTCTTATTCTCATTCAAAATTCATTTTAATCGTATTTTTCCTTTACACTGATCTTAGTAGTGTGGATGCCAACATTGCATTCGTTGCATTGGCGTTTTGTTAATGTGCACACTGGTGTAGATATTATCATTTAATTTGAAGGCCGGATGTTCAGGAGTCCCAGACGATGCATCCCGTTGCCTTTGGTGGGCTTTGTTCTTTCTGAGGTTGTGCTTTTTTAAAGCTAAGGTGCTGAACATGACTGTAATCTTTACGAATGCAACTATTCAAACATATGAGCATGGTTACATTGTTTGACAGAGGAGAGATTATCAAATGTGGAAAGGGTTTATCCTGTTTCTGGGATGAGAATGTCCTTATCTGACAGACATATTGGTGACAGGCACAAAGATATTCCAGGTCAGACTATAAAATGATGCATTCCAATATGATATAATCTGCTGGTTTTTGTTGTCGTGTTTTGTAGAGGATCATTTAGAGGCTTTAGCTTTGCATAGAACATGTTCAATTTGCCTTTCGGGTTCTCAAATGCAGCAGATGCCGAGTTTGAAGTCAGTAAAAGACCAAAAAAAAAAAAAACAGAAAACAAATACAAGTGCGGTGGCTCCAACGTGGCGACACGAAACGTTAACTAAAACCCTGTTGTGCACCTTTAATGCAGGCTAGAATGCAGACAGCCTCTTCCAGCCAGACTGAAATGGAAAACGGTCTGATAAAATTGGCTACTTCCTGGAGTCTGGAGAGCAGTCACACACACACACACACACACACACACACACACACACACACACACACAGTCACAGGCAGAGAGAGAGAGAGAGGAAGGGCAGGGAGATGGAGAGAGAGAGAGAGAGAGAGAGAGAGAGAGAGAGAGAGCTAGAGGGGAGGGGACAGTGTGCAGCCACTTCCCCAGCCCCTCTGACAGACCTTTTCCCCCTGACTGATTGCTTCCAGACCACCTTAAAAAGCAGCTCTGAACCGTTTGGGCCCTCACCCGGCGCCAGTGGGGGATCCTGGGACAATGTAGGGATGAGCTATTGACTACCCCCCATCCGCACACACACAGACACACACACACACACAGAGACACAGTCCCCCCTCCCCCTGCACATCATCATTATCAGCCCCCCTCCCTTCCCCTGCAGCGACACAGTGGCACATTAACATACTGCTGCCTGCACCTCCTCCTCTTCCTCCTCCTCTGGACTACTGTCTGTCTGTCTGGGGAGCACAATTAGGCTGAGACGCATGCATACGTATAAGACGAGCACTCACACACACACACACATACACACACGCAGACAAGACAGAGACACAAAAGCACTGATGCTCGGGCCGCAGCCACAGATGTTTCTCGGCGTTTCATCTCAGACGGAGACGTGAGCTCTTCCTCAGCGGGCACGGTTTCAGCTCATGCAGGTTTATCACTGCTAATACGTTTAATACGACAACAGTGGAGCCAGTTGTCAATCAATAAATGTCCAATGATCATCCGCACAAGCAGGCATTTATGTGTGACCTCTTTCAAACAACGATTTCAAGGACTTTAATGCTGCTGCTTCTGCAACCTTTGTAAATATACGTATATCTTAACTCTATAATATATCTTGCATATATCCTGTGATACAAATCATTACTACTAGAAAGTACGAGTGATTACTACTTGCCTATAATAACCCATTCAACTGCTGCCAGTACGTACAACTGCAGTTACTCCCTATATTGTTGGTATATTTGCACTGCCCCTGTCTTGTATATTTATATATTGAACTTATGGCGTTCCACCCTGTACTCTCTGATTATCTACTACCCACAACACAACCATTCTGTGTTGTGGGTGAGGGTGCATACTGTAGGTGTGTGACAGTATGTAATCTCAATCTTGTTTGTTTCCAGGTAGTGGTACCACTAGTTTGGGCTTAGATGCACGACAAAAACAAGGCAAATAACATAAATTGCATATGGCAGGTATCTATCTATCTATCTATCTATCTATCTATCTATCTATCTATCTATCTATCTATCTATCTATCTATCTATCTATCTATCTATCTATCTATCTATCTATCTATCTATCTATCTATCTATCTATCTATCTATCTATCTATCTATCTATCTATCTATCTATCTATCTGTCTATCTATCTATCTACCTATCGATGAACAGTGAAAGAAGGGGAGCAGATCTTGTTCCAAGGCTGTTGTGAGTCAGGAAAGGAAACTGATTTGGACAGTTTTGCTGTAGTTTTAAACAAAACTGAAACAAAACATTAAAAAACTGAAAAGGAAACTCTCAAGGATTTTGGCCTGTCCCATTTTAGACCGGAGTGCCCAGTGGGCGGCAGCAGTGTGCTCCCATCTGGGTGTCGGACATATGAAATGTGTGTATTCAGTCCTGAGTCAAGACTTGCAGGCGCCCAGTCTCTCTCTCTCTCTATCTCTCTCTCTCTCTCTCTCTCTCTCTCTCTCTCTCTCTCTCTCTCTCTCTCTCTCTCTCTCTCTCGCCCGCCCTTAAACCCCTGAAGCTACTTCAGTTGCACTCAGCCTGAAAGTCTGAGCTCAGGGCACATGACGCCCAATAAAACATGGGAAAAGTCTCTTGATTGATCAATATGGCAACGACAGTATGTTTTATGACAGGATTATAGAGTCCACGCAGGGGATGTGATTGATTTCCCGTACCACAAATAGACACTTGTTTGATGTGACCAACACTGATCAAACTAAAGACGTTTCATTTCCCTTAATTTACATACCACTGAAGCTCATTGACAAAAGCACAAAGAAGCTTCAATGAAGCTCTAAAGTAGCTTCTCTTAATCATTTCTTTCTTTATACGCATATACATACTTCTTGTTCTCTTTTATTCACGCTCAGGTGAGTGGGAGCTGTGAGTGATAAGCTGTGAGTAGGTAGTAGTAGAGTAGGAGATAGGTATAAATTACAGCTGCACATAGTATGTATACATGAGAACTTTTACATTTTTATAATAAGATGTAACAAGATTAGATTTGCAGCCATATATATATATATATATATATATATATATATATGGAGAGAGAGAGAGAGATTGATAGATAGATTGATAGTATATATAGTATATATAGTAGAGTGTATGTTACGTGAAAATTGTTATATAAGCAACATATATCTATCTATCTCTATATATAGAGATAATATATATGTTCAGAACATTCATACAGTTCTACATTCGAAGAAATGACCTTACGTTTGGGTCTCTTTTTCCAGAGTGTTAAACTTTTTTTGGCCTGTGTGTCAACTTTACTTCTTTCTCATTTTATTACTTGTATGCGTTTCTCCCCCCACTAGGTGTGTGCGTGTCTCTCGGTCTGTGCGTGTGCATGTACGTGTGCGTTCGTGTCTGTGTGTGTGTGCGTGCGTGTGTGTGTGTGCGCTGTGCTCGCTCTGTTGTTTGCGCTACACAATCACATTTCTTTTAAGCGACAGGGTGTCTAGACACACACGTGACCGGGCGCGTCAATGCGCATTGGAGCCTGGAGACGGAGCAAGGGCACCCAAACCATCCGCAGACACACAGCCTGCACACAGAGGCTGTCCTACACAGAGAGCGAGAGAAAGAGAGAGAGAGCGAGACAGAGAGAGACGAGGAAACTCACCGCACAGCGATACCAGCCTGGATTATTACCACATTTATTAGGATTCGGACGGAAAAACACTCTTTCCCCTCACCCAGAGACGAGGAGAGAGAGAAGAGACTGGATTTTTTTGCTCGTTTTGCACGGATAAAAGCAGAAGGAGAAGAAGAAGCAGCCTCCTCCTCCTCCTCCACCAGCAGCAGCAGCAGCAGTAGGACTTTGTGCAAGGATTTTGTGGATTAATGCTCCCGGAGAAGGAAGAAGACACACAAGCTCGGCTGTTTTCTGCTTCTTTTTTTATTCTAAGGCCATAATCGAGGCTCGCCAGTATACACCTCTTTCCAGCGGCGTTCGTGCGCACGGACAGAAAGATGTTGTGACATTGTATCCGCTGAGGATATCGCGTTGGATACATTGTATCACATTGACTGCAGAGGTGTGTTTGAAGCCGGGGAGGGGGGGTCCATCATTGAAGCCGGGGGTGATGGTGGAGGACGAGCTGTTTTTTCTGTCGGTGATCCAGACTGACTAGACTGGCGTATGCTCCAGATTTCCTGCGCTTATTCTCCTGCTCCCAGTTTCTCCCCCGTCTCCTCTCAGGCTGCTTGTCACCGCCTGGACTCGGATCCCGGAATCTTCATGATTTGCGGACACCATGCTCGTTTTTTAGCCGGGGAACCCTCTTTTCGTCCCGCATGTTTAGGACCAAACGATCGGGGCTCGTCCGGCGACTCTGGAGGAGCCGTGCGCCCGTGGAGGGCGCAGGGGAGGCGGATAGAGGGACGCATGGCTCCGGGGGGAGCAGCTGCTGCATGGGCAAAACCACAAAGGTGGCCACAAAGTCCAACGCCGGGTCCGAGGCTGAACTGAAGGCGCTGACCCACTCCATACTGAAGAAGATCAAGGAGAAACAATTAGAGGTGCTTTTGCAGGCGGTGGAGTCCAAGGGGGGCGCCAGGAGCCCCTGCTTGCTCCTGCCCAGCAAAGTGGACGCCAAAGTGGGTCAGCAGTCCTACTCTCTCCCCATGCTGCTCTACAAAGTGTTCAGGTGGCCCGACCTCAGGCATTCCTCCGAGCTCAAGAGGCTGTCCTGCTGTGAATCCTACGGGAAAATCAACCCGGAGCTCGTCTGCTGCAACCCGCACCACATGAGCAGGCTGTGTGAACTCGGTGAGATCATATTGAGACACGGCAAAGAAGTTGTGGAGCATGGGGTGATGTCCCCCCAGACAATTAAAGGTGGCGATTAGTCTAATTCTAATGACATCACCCGTGTTTGGTTATGTTTCCATAAGGTCAAACTTGGTGCCGGTCCCACATCTCCTGCATTAAAACAGCCCAAATTGACCTTTTTGTTGTAAAAAAAAAAATCCCTTTATTGATATGTGCTTCAGACCCGGAACACCTCAATTTGTAAGAACGTTAGATAAACATAGGCAGAGAGATAGAAACTAATTTTCCCGGGGGTAAAATCACATTAAAATTGAAAGAGCTATAATAGACAATATTCCTCAGGGATTGCAAGTGTCCATACACACTATTATGATATGTATTACATCTGGATACTTTCATCTGATATTTTATTCGAGCTATTTCACAACTGGCATTTCCAAAGTGCAGACCTACTCATCCCATGGCTTTACAGTCTTTCCACAGTGAAGTTTCCAGTCTCTCTCTCTCTTTCTCTCTCTCCCTCTCTATGTCTGTCTGTGTGTGTGTGTGTGTGTGTGCGTGCGTGTGTGCGCGCCTGCGCTTGCTTGGCGGCCCGGGCCAAAAGAGGCCCGTATCTCAGTTTGTCCTAGACGCTGATAGTGGCCCTCCTGGCGCCAGGCGGCCCCCTGTTTATCTGCCTGCCAATGAAAGGCAATAGCCGCCTCTGCAGGCTGAGCTGACAGACACAAAAACCTTTTCCCAGAAGAATGACAACTCTTATCATAAAGTTAAAATCTCTCCCCTGTGTTGTTGCCGTTGTTGCCGTTGTTGCTGCTGTCCTTTCTTTTTCTTTTGCATCTCATGCTCTACCTTTTTTTCCCCCACTTTGCAGAATCCCCTCCTCCTCCATATTCTCGCTACCCCATGGACTATCTTAAACCACCAGGTGAGCCCACATCTGTGTTTGTCAAATCCATGAATTATTTGTCGCTGGTTTTGATGTATACATGTATAAAACAAACAAACGCGCTTGTCATCTTGTATTCCTGTGCGCTTATGTTGTGCTGTCTGTATGTCAGAGTATAGAGTCCTCTAACACACACACACACAGAGGCACACACTCAGTGTGCTGTGCATGTGTTTGCGTGTGTGTAGGAAACAGCCCCATGTTATGTTGTGATTTATGATAGCAGTGGAGTGGCACGCCTGGCTGGCTGGGCAGTTCTAGCATGGCTGGCAGCCAGGGCAAAGCAGCACAAAGTTGAGATACCAGCTATAGACTGACTGGCACGTCACTGGGGGCAGAGTGTGTGTGTGTGTGTGTGAGAGAGAGAGACAGACAGACAGAGACGGGGGGAGGGGTGTTTGTTTGTGTGTCTGTGTGTCCATCTATCTATTGTGAATCGCAGCACAGACAGCGGCGTCTCTGGAGCCAGCCAGCCTTTATCAGCTGAATTAATCAACCGATTAAGGTTGAGAACTTGTGTGTGTGTGTGTGTGTGTGTGTATGTGTGTCATCAGCCCACATCCTTGTGTGGATGTGTTTGTTTTAGAGACTGTGACAGAGTTTCGTTTCTTCTATTTTTTTTTATCCTTTTAACAAGCTTTGGTTTTGCTTTAATACCTGTGCCAGACAGAGTCTCGGCGAGACGCGGCGCTCGCCGTCCTGTTCCCTCGCTCGCCAGAAAAGTGGACATCGGGTTATGTCATCGCCTATTAAGTCGGCTTTGAAGTGTGTTAATTTTCAGGCTTTATCCAGAATAGTGCGAGACCCGGGGTTAAGAGGAGAGAGGGAGAGGGGGAAGCTGCGCTCCATAGTGTCTGCTCGTGCAGGACCTTTAAGAGCCACGGTTTTTAATTTTCTCAATGGCTCCCCCAGCTCCTCTGCTCATTTACCCCTGGCCCTGCTGTCCGTCAGTGCAGGAAAAGCCCAGAGTTAAACAATGAGCAGCCGGCCAGTTAGTCACGAGAAAGAGAAAGTGGCTTTCAGTGAGTGGAAACAATAGGAAGTCATTGCAGCTGCAGCTGGGGTTCTTCAACCCCCCCTTCCCCCTCGTCGTCTCTCTGTCGCCGTCGCTCTGTGTGAAGCGAGGCCGTGCCTTACCTGGAAGGAGCCTGAGACCGGAGCAGAATCTGGTCTGAAATGTTGGCAAAGGAGGCGACAGACGGGGAAACCTGCACGTCTGAAGGCGGGACGCATTCCAGTGACGACAGGAAGCCAGGCAGTAAATAGGAAATGCTAGCTGGAAGCGGACAAAAGGAAATGGTTATACAAGAAGTCCCTGTTACCACCCTGTTCCCGCTTCACTCTCAGAGCAAAGTGAAAAAGTTTGGTTATCCCGGAACCGGAGAAGGCAATCTGTGAATATAGCCAAGAAGGTCTCTTGTTCGAAGACGAAGGCCCTTCTGTGTGAAATTTACTGGTTCTCACCATGTCTGCATGGGTTTGGGATCCAAAGGTCTGCATGTTTAGGTCATTTGGAGACTCTAAACTGACTCAAGTGTGAGTGTGAGGGTGGATGGTGTGTGTGCGCCCCATGATTATCCAGGGTGTATTCCTTGACTTTGCTCTATGTATGTTGTGAAAAGACACCAGCAGACCCCACAGCACAGTTAGAGTAAGAAAGAGAGTGAGACAAGTGATGAATGAATGGGAGCCTGGGAACATCGGCAGACTGCTTTTGAGGTTTTGTACTCGCAAAAGGTTAAAATGACTGTTGGGTTAAGATTTGGTGCTCACCTGTCAGACGGCTTCCTCATTTGGTTACATTGAGCGAGTGCAGCTGCAGTCGCGGTTAATCAAAGGAGACACATTCTGTCTGTCTGTCTGTCTGTCTGTCTGCCTGTCTGCCTGTCTGCCTGTCTGTCTAGTGGCGAGGGAGGGTGAAAGACAACATATATTAATAGGACAATGGAGCAGACTGGATGGTTCACACACGCGCACGCACACACACACACACACACACACACACACACACACACACACACACACACAGAACAGATGAACTTATCATGCAGAAAGATGGGGGGTGGGGGGTGGGATTTCCCCCCGGGCCTCGGGGAGCTGTCAGTCACCAACCTTCCCATTACTGGAGGCTATTACGATTCTCTGTTCTCCCCTCTGTATTTGCTTTATATTAGGCTGTTTTAAATCACCACGACAGTCAGAAATTCTGCGCGGTCAACGTTTAGGAGCAATCAGATGTTGTAAAATAAAATAAAAAAAATCTGCATGCAGCAAAAGAGAGAGAGAGAGGGAGAGCTGTTTTTTTTATGATGATGGTTTTATGA
Source organism: Karalla daura (assembly GCA_029224185.1). Taxonomy (NCBI): domain Eukaryota; kingdom Metazoa; phylum Chordata; class Actinopteri; order Chaetodontiformes; family Leiognathidae; genus Karalla; species Karalla daura. The sequence continues at coordinate 8,474,667 of CM055201.1, forward strand.
TTCCAGTGAGCAGGAAGTGGGGTTATATGTGTCAGGGCGCCTGTCCGCTGCAGCAGCAGCAGCAGCAGCAGCACAAGCAGTCAATATGAAAGCAGCCGAGACGTAAAACGCTACCTTGTTTCAGCTCTGGGGAATATAAATCTCGCACTGTTTGGCTCTTTCTCTCTGATGCCCCCCTCAGCCCCTGTGGTCAGCTGTGAACTGTTGCCCGGGAGACCAGGGCAAGGCTGCTGGCAGCCAATGAAAGCCGGGCAGGCTGGGCCATGCCCGTGCATCTCATCACCGCGACCACAGCGGCACGGTCCGCGTCCGGACGGAGGCAGGGTGGCACAGGGAGGAGAGAGAAACCGCGTGGCGCGCTGTTTTCTGTAGCCGCTGCAGCTCCGCTCGGTCAAACATCAGGCCAAATGAGACAGAGAGTGGAAGTATTCAACAGGGATGCCATCCTCCTCCTCCTCCTCCTCCTCCTTTTGGCCATATGTGGATTAAACACACGCTGACCTCCTACTCACTCAGTTTTTTTTTCCAGTTTGCACTGCAGTTGCTGCAGTGAACTTCAAACCAGAGCAACTTCAGTTAAAGGCTCATTTTTGCTTAAAACTCATCCCAAACTGTGCTCTAAAGCACACAATCTGATTTCAACCAACCAACCAATCAGCAGCTCTTCTTGCATCCAAGTAACTGTCAGTGCACAGAAAGCAGTTACTGTAACCTGAAGATTCACTTGTATTTTAAGAACCTTTTAAAGGAGTAAGAACATGTATTTAACATCTACTGAGCTTGTATAATTGGAGTGAGAAGGAAAGATGCTATAGGACTTGAGCTAACGTTAGCTGTTCCGCTAAGTCAGATCTTTGTGCAACTTGCCGGGCAAAGCTAGGAAAAGCTAAAAGGGGGGTTTCTTTACAAACACGTTTTGAGGTTGGGGAGTTGTAGTAAATATTTATCTCCTGTAAGGTTTGTTTAATGAGAGATTAATTTGTAATCTATTATCAGCCCTACTTACCACGCTGAACGGGCTAAAGGCTAAGGCTGGCGCTTCCATTCGAGTCACATATGTGATTGTTGTTCCTCTCCCTTCATGGGTGGTTATCTCCTCATCAGACATACGGATGATTGCACCGTTGATCCCGCACAAGCTAGTCAGCAGTCGACCCGGGCGCAGCGTTGACTTGGTGAAGTCAGATCCCGGCGCTCTGCACCCGTAACGTGGTCGGAGTGGAGGTGACCGCCACCTCGGCTGGCTGCGTGGATGCAGGAGGTGCAGCATGACGTGCAGCGAGAGGAATGTATCATTAGTGAATACCGAGCAGCAGCAGCAACAGCAGCAGCAGCTCTGCAGCAGGGCCAGCCTGCTCCCAGCGGTCCCACACAGTCTCGCACGCACTCACACACACACGTGCACACACACACGCGCGCACATGCACACACACGCACACACACACACACGGCGGTTTTGTTAGAGCCCCATTCAGGTGTCATGTCGAAACTAGTCCACATTACGCGTCTTAGTGGGAGTTAAAGCATTCAAATGCAAAGAGAGGGAGAGAATAAGTAGTTTTTCCCCTCTGCTGTCTGACTGTTGAGAAATTTTACGGTGAGCTGCTTTCAAGGCCCCCCTGCTAGCCCCCGGGTGCCAAGGCGGTCGCGCACACATAGAACTTATTTTGCTTCTGGCTCGGATTTCCAATTTGGCTCCAAATTTGGGGGCATTTTTCAGCTGTTTTCCCCGTCCTTGAAGAGAAAAGCGTGCGTCAAGAGGCCGTTTTCAGACCAGTTTGGACGTCTATTTAAAGCAGGCGAGTGGGGGGCAGGATACAAAGTGTTGCGCTCGCCGTCGTCTAATATTTGATCTGTATTTGATGAGGGATCAGAAAGTCTCCAGCCCAAACCCTCGCCTCAGTCATTAGCAGACTGAGCGCAGCTCTTTCCCAGATCAGCAGCCCGTCTTGTGCGGAGACGCAGGGGCTAACGTTCCTCCTGAAGCAGTGGATTATGGGAGGATTATCAGGGGTGTAAGAGACTCTCCTCTGTAAGTCCCCTCAGTGTGTGTGAGAGTGTGAGCTTCGTCGTCAGCGTCTTCATTAGGCATTGATTTCACCGGAGTGATTGACGGCCTCGCAGCTGCTGCTTTGCCTTCTCCCCTCGCACACAAACACACACCGGAACACACACAGAGCTAATTCAGAGTCTCTCTCTCTTTCTCTCTCTCTCTCTCTCTCTCCATTAGATTCTCCAGACTCTGGACCTTCATCCAGTGATACTGGGGGAACGACATACTCGGCCCCTGTGGGGCTTTCAGGTAAATATTCCTACAAATTGATTTCCTGCTGTAATTTTCTTGTCTTCTTTCCCTCCGCTCTGCTGTTTTCTTTCCCTTCTCCCGTGCATTCCTCCCAACACACATCTCCCCTCCATACTTGCGATGATGAGGCAGTGATTGTGGGGGCCCCTGCTTCCCCTCTGTAATAAAAAAAAAAAAAAAAGAAGCCAGCAAGGAGGGCGGAGGGTGGTGTATATCTCCCACATCCACATAAATTCCTCCCTCCTGGCTCTTTGAACAACGCTCCTCTCTTCTCCTCTTCCTCTCCCCCGTTCCCTCTCATCCCTTTCCGTGTTATGTTGTAATGGAAGACAAACACGCCGAACCGTTGTTTGGAGAAGAATATGCTCTGTGCGTGCAGTATTGTGGGGGAGGAAAGACAAAAAAAAAACACAGCCGAAAGAGGCTCTCGACTGACATGCGAGTGTTTGTTTGGATGTGTTTGTGCGTACAGGGGACGTCTTTGTGGACAAGTTAACTCTCCTCTGGGCTCGGTGTGCGGATAAGAGCGAGACACAGGCGCCTTTCTTTCTCCCATCTCTCATGCAGGACGTGTTTCGGGCTTCCTCAGCTCTTTCTCCCATAATCCCCTCTGGCAGCGTTGCCTTTCCTCGCCCTGCGTCCTGTCCGCAGGCTACAGAATGAGATGGTGTTGAGCAGAGAAGGAGTTCTCTCAGTCTCTCCCTCTGCCTGAGAGTGTGCTGTGCTGCTGCTCTCTGTTTTCCTCTGCCTCAGATGGTTCTCATTACTGGGCCTTTAAAGCCTGTTTTATGTCAGTTGGTGTTGGCTGCCCATTTCCCCCCTCCTTTGTTTGGTGGTAGGGAGGCGGGTGTGTGTGTGTGTGTGTGGTGGAAGGGGGTGGTTTAGCCTGCCTGCATGCATGCATGCATGCATGTGTGTGTGTCTGTGGGTGTCCTCAGATGGGGGGGGGGGTTGTAGCAGTGCATATGAGAACAGAGGAACTAAAAGTCACCCCTCCTCCTCCTCCTCACCTTCAGATGGACACTGAAGTCCTCCCTGTGTGCATTAACTGAAGACACATTTTAGACCCAGTTCGAGCTGTGAAACCCAAGAAGTGGAGTCTTAACAGGCGCCCCCATGCTCCCTCCCTTACTCCTTCCCTCCCTCAGCAAGGCGTACACACAGCCCTCCTCCTCCTCCTCCCCTGTTTTCCTTCCTGGCGAGGATGACATGGCAGTGGTGGCCGGCGCTCCAGTGAATGGGCCTCCTCAGTAAGAGCAGTAGAGGTAGAAAAGGCCCTGGGGCGGGATGGCCGGAGCGCTCTGCCCTCATGATTTCCCTGGCAAGCCCCAAAAAAAGAAAAAAAAATTCCTCCTCCCTGCTCATGCTCCCTCCCTCTCTCTCTACCTCTCTTTCTCTCTCTCCCTCTCTCCTTTCCTCCCTCCTTTGCTCCCTCCCTCTGGGGCCCTGACAAAAGAAACATGGCTCTCCCAGAGGCCCGCCGCTGACCTTCTAATTCACTCACTCTGCCCTTTTTATGTTCTTCTCCAGACATATTTACAGAGAGGAAGGAGGAAGAGAGAGGAGGGTGGCTTTGAGGGAAGGAGGACGATAAAGATTTGAAGTCAGCAAGAGTTGTATTGTTTGGCTTTTCTTGCGTTGCTGTGGAATAATTAAGTGCTTGTCGTCTTTTGGAGAAAGCAGCAGTTTCTAAATTCTATCACGGCGCTGCTATGTGGCGGCCGTGCTTTGGAAGAAGTCCACATTCAGCCAGTGAGCAGAGTTCAGGCAGAGCTGTTGAGATGAGGTCAGAGATAACGTCCTCTCCCCCCCACCCCACCCCACTCCCACCTCTTCCTTTTTTGTAAAAAAAAAAAAAAAAAATCCCTCCCCCCCCCCGTTTCATCTGTCCTGGAAAAAGCCGAGAGCGTCCAGACTGTAAGGAGTTAAGTGAGCTGCGACAGCGACAAGCGCAAATGCAAACTAGGCTGCCTGCCAGACTACCAGCTCCAAAGCTCCTCTCGCTGGCTCACGTCATCAGCTTGGAACAGAGCGGGGAGGAGAGGAGAGGAGAAAAGGGGGGAGAGAAGGAGGAGGAGGAGGGGGAGGCTGGAGGCCTGGCGCTGGGTGTCGGGGTGCTGATCTCGGCCTCGGGGCTTAGCTCAGGGGGTGTAGGTTCGCCCAGGAACCGGGGAGAGGGAGAGAGAGGGAAAGAGAGAGAGAGAGAGATCAAGAGAGAGGTTTGGAAATGGGAGCTCGGGTCAGCGCTAAGAAGGCGCTGCCGGACTGTTGGTTATGAATCTGCGGAGTGTTAAGTAATATTTAAACCTGTTAGAGGGCAGATCGTTTACAAGCAGCCCGGGTGGCACCGACACACTCAGACGTCCATCTTGTTGAGCGCAAAGAGGTCAAGTTTTTCTGACAGTTCGGGACCAGGAGCCAAGGTGTTGCAGATGTTTGTCTTTTTTTTTTGCTTTGGCACCACACTATGTAACAATACAGTGAGAAATCTCCCTTTTTCTTTAGAAAAGAACGCGTCTCGAGTGCTTGAAACAAGCTACATTTGGAATCGAGTAGTGATACAAAGTAGTCACAGAGAAGCGAGGATGCTGTTGATTATTGATGATATTGGCACATTAACACAGCACCCAGCCACAGCGGATGTACTTTTCTTTAAAGGCGATTTATGGATGTCTGTTAATGCCTGGCTCACATCGGGTGTGTAGCATCAGCCTGTGTGTGTGTGTGTGTGTGTGTGTGTGTGTGTGTCGGTGGCGTGCCTGCTGGTGCCATCGGGGACTGACCCGGAGTGCCTGTGTGTAAGAGGATCCAGTCGGGCTGCGGTGACACGTACGCACACACACACGCGCGTTTTCACACACACACCCCGACGCGTACACAACAGGCAGGCAGATAGAATGACCTGGTGCGAGCCCTGGCGCACGGCCGACTGTCACACAGGCGCTTCCTCCCACTGCCGGTTAAATTTAGGCCGAGTTGTATTCTTACACCAGCAGGCAGTCACCTCGCTCGACAGACAGTCGGCCAGCCCTTCAGTCAGTCAATTAGTCATCCAGTGAATCGGCTGGAGGTATAACCTTCATCAGGGGCTGTGACGGAGATTAAATTTAGTCTTGGCACCTCGGCTCATTAAATCAAACTAGTTCTGCTGTCATATGGAGGGCCCAGAAGAAATGGCCCATTTTTTGGTGCAAGCGCGGCGAGAGAAAAGGCCTGTGTGTTGTTTTTTTTCTGTTCTCGCTCTCTCTTTCCATACAGGAAGTTAAGTTTTAATTATCGGCGGTGTTGAGACGCATTCTTATGATTTTTATTATTGGAAGTGAACTTCCAGCGCCCAGGACGGCTCAGGAACAGGAACAGAGCGCCCTCAGTCTCCCTCGGTCCCTCGTTCTCTCGGCATTCCTGCCTTGTTTGGGTTACCAGGGAGAGGAAAGGGCTGCACAGGATATGACCTCATGTCTTTGAGGAAAAGGCGAGCGGACAGGGAGGCAGCCGAGGCCTCTTCGTGACAGAAAACAAACACCAGAGCGCAACAGCTAGAAAGAGAGAGAGAGAGGGAGGAACAAAGGAGGAAAGGCAGAAATTGAATGTTTTGCTTCTACAAAGACAGAAACGTCAGCGAGGCCTTTTTTCAGAGACACCTTCTCCTCCTTCCACTCCTCAGCTCGAACAGTCAGAGGAAGGAATGAGGAGGGAGAGAAGATGGCGGCTTTGGGTGGAGGGAGAGATGGCCGGCAGCTCTGCTCTGTTCTCTGTAATTTGGAGGCTGTGTGTTCAGCCAGCGAGCTGAGCAGAGCAGAGCCGGGCCGCTCCGTGCCGGGCCAGGATCTCTCATTACTCCCCACTTCCTCTCCTTGCTCGGCAGCCAAGCCGCCTCTTGGCAAGGGACTTAATTTTGGTTTTGGCCGTCCTCTGTTCCCCACCCTGTGTCATTATGCTGCACAAATCGAAAAAACAGCACGCGGAGACAGTGGAGGATGGAGAGAGGGAGAGAAAAAAAGAGAGAAAGACAGCAGAGAGAGGAAAGTGTGTGTGCCAAGCTCGCCTGCGTGTTTGGGTTACTGCTGAGAGATTTGAGGCAAAAACGTTAGCCTAGCTTAGCGTAGCTTAGCATGGGCGATTGATTGAAAGGTGGGTTATGCAGATTTGGCGCGGAGCCAGAGTTGGAGGGAAGCCCGGAACAAGATGAACATTGTTTTGGTTTGCAGTCACTCTGTGGAAGTGGATTTTGACACTACCTAAATCTATGAAGGGAGAGAGAGAGAGGGAGCTAGAACAAGAATGCGTGCAAAGCAGGAAAAAGGAGGAGGGGGGGGATGCCCCCCACTTCAAATGCAGACACACACCTTTTAAGTAGGTTCAGGACAGAAATGCAAATACATGGAGTAACGTGTATGTGTGTGTCAGGTTTCTTGTGTGACACACAGCCCTGCCGTCTCCACCCTCCCGCCTGCTCATTCATGTAGTCGGTTTGTCTATTGTGTCAGACTCAGACTCTAGGAGTGCGTGCCTGAGGTTGTGTGTGTGTGTGTGTCTGTGTGTATGTATTTCTGTAGGTATGTGTCTCGTTTTCTTTTTTTTCCCCCTTTCACGGCCCCCCCCATCCCAGGCCACATCTCTATCAGCGACTCCAGCTCTGGCCTAACCACACACATTTTACAGACACACACAGGTGGATCATTATTAATAACAGGGCGACTCCGGCCCGGCGCACAACTGGCCCTGCTGGTTGTCTGCCTCTTTGTTTGTGCTGTTTAGTTCCCACGGTGTTTTAGCGCCACAACAATGAAAGTGATTGTTTCAGCTTGTCTGTCCATCTGTCCAAAGCAGTGTGTGTATGTAAATGCTTGAGAGATACCGAGCTCTGCCACCCATCAGTGTGTTTGCAAAAGTGAGCTGATGACATCAGCGCAGCCTGCCTGGCACCCTGCAGCCGACGGGCCTGTGTTTATTTGTCCTGTCACCCTGGGAAGTCTGGGCTGCAGGGGATCATTGCATGTGTGCGTGTGTGTGTGTGTGTGTGTGTATGTGTGGGTCAGCATGATGAAGTGTTGGAATAATAACCGGAGTAGGAAGGAGGAGTCTCTAAACGTCCTTCAGTGAAAGAAGTGAAAAACCGTGCTGCAGTTTTGTGATAATGTGGAGCCGAATGGAAGATGCTGTCCAATTAATTATGAAACATTCCTGTATTTTATCTCAAACTGAGAAAAACACTGTGCCGGGGCCTGCATCGGGACATGCGGCTCGTGTAATTATAGCAGACTTCCACTCAGAGAAAATTACACTGTAGATGGAGGCATTAGGAAAACATGCGCCATTTCTTCTCCTTATCTCCCTCCCGGTCGTGGCCGGATGGTTCATGTTAGAGATGGCGTGTCTGCAACTCATTCTCTCTATCTGTGTTTCTGCGAGGAGTCAGATCTTCAGATAGCGAAGCTGTGCCACTCCCCTGTGCGGTTTTCCTGCCATCAGGGCTTATTTAGGTTTCCTGAAGTCGGAGGGTGGAGGGGGTAGAGAGCTTCACATCTCCTTACGTAACCCGCCACCGTCAAGAGGCACTTCCTCTGCGAGCTGCTAGAGCCGCTGCCACCTATCCGTCTGTCTGTTTACCCACCTGTCAGGCCCGAACAATACCTTGTTTATGTTCCTTGCACATGTAGGCCACTCATTTTATTGGACGGCTGGTTTGTGACTCACCTTAAAGCGAGACCGTGCCCGTCTGAGTCTGCACGCACCGTCGCACACGTGAGAGTTTCCTGGGATGCGTATATCGCCTTGAGTGGTGTCGTGTGCGCCGTACGAGTTTGACAATGAAAGGAGTCCAAGGGGTGTGGAGCTAAACGGTGCAGTCTGCCTGGAGCGCCTCCGTGCTGGAGGCTCAAAGTGCCTCGACTCTCGTGGAGACTGCAGGCGCCAGGTTTAGATAAGGAATAACAATAACATCACAATATTGTGACGCAACAGTGATGAATCGCTCCTAATATCACAGATTTTAATTATTGTTGAATCGCAGACCCCGCTCTCCATCGTTCCAGCTGGAGCTGTTGAACCTTCAAACAGCGAGAGACAAAACTCTCAGTACAGCTGATAAGTTGAATGTACAAGGCTGTGTGGTTGTATCACAGCGAGACAAGGACGCGCCTCCTCTTCACTGCGCACAGCGGCTGACCCGTCCCTCTGAGCGGGTCACCTGGCATTGAATTTCTGGCCGCCAAAGAAAACCAAGGGAACACAACAGGCAACAAGCCTGCCGCCGTCGAGGACTCTAACTTTGCATCAAACTGTGAAAAATCCATGCGACCAAATATTATTTTTTCTTCCTTTTTTGAGGGAGAAATGAGCTGGCTTTCATTACAGACAGAAGCAGACGCACACGCATGGCAGATACGGCGTGGCAGAGGGAACAAAAGGAATGCCTCCAGGGTGACCCTTGACCTTTGGAATAGACTTTCCCCGGCTCGAGAGAGGGTGTTGACTTAGAAAATAAGGCACCGTGAAGAGTCCTTCCTTCCCCCCTCGAGCTGTTTCCTTCATGCCTTCCTCATTCCTCCCCTCAGCCGCCGTGTGTGTCTGATGACGACAGGGTCACTGCACGTCTGAGCTGAGAGAGGCACACACACACACACACTCTCTCTCTCTCCTTACATGTATGTATGTGGGGTTCTCAGGGATTGATTTGAGACAGATCTCTGGAGCCTCCTCGCTATTTACTCATGTTGATAGTGTTGTATCCAGGAGTGGTTGAAAATTGTGTGTGTGTGTGTGCAAACCCTTCAGGGTGTAGTTTCTCTGTGGCTGTGTGTAAGTATAGCAGTGACCTGGTGTGTGTGTGTGTGTGTGTGTGTGTGTGTGTGGAGTCAGACAAAGGTAATGATTAACCTTTCCAGACTGTGTCCCCCCCCTCTCGTCTCCCCAGTCGCCCCTCCTCCATTCCACCAAGTCCAATTGTCTCAGCTAGCGTGGCGTCCACTCTTTAAGACCTTGGACCATTAAAATCCACAGGGGAGCCCACAGTGTGTGTGTCTCTCTGTGTGTGTGTGTGTGTGTGTGTATGTGTCAATTTGCCGAATCTGCCCTCACTGCAATATGGGTTTAAACATTTTGCATGGTGGGGTTTATTTAATCACAGATATTTACAGTCCCTCTCCCCCCTCCCGCCACCCCCTGCCTCGCCAGCCATAAGCTGATCATCCATTAAAAACCTAGAAAACATGGGAGCAATATGCTGTTTTTGTTTGCGCGCCGTCACTAATGGCCGACATCCACATCAGCTCTCGGCCAGCTGCTTTCTTGCACTTTCTTACACTGCGAAAAATGCTTTTAACAAGGCCTGTTATCAGTATTATCATCCGGGATCACATGATGCACTCCACGCCAATCTGCCCCGGGGATCTCTCTCAGCAACTATCTCTCGACGTTTTAGCTCTCAGCTGCGTCATGGTGGACCAGAGAAAGTCTCTTTTTTGCTGTAGTTGTTTGTTTGTTATTTTGGATGATGGTGAAGAGGAGGAGGAAGGGGAAGAGGAGGAGGAGGGGACAAAGGGGGTGTACATGTGGGCCCCCAATGGGACAAAGCAGACTAGGACAGACCAGCAGCAGACGACTGGAGCAGAAAAGGCCGGAGTGACAGATGGCCTCAGGCTGCAAGCGAGCCTGCTTATCTCCATTGAGGAGAGGCCCGACACACACACACACACACACACACACACACACACACACACACACACACACACACACACACAGAGGCTGAAAGGCTGCAGAGTAGACGAGCAGGTGGGGGGAGCAGACAGACAGACAGACTAATGCGTCGATAGGCAGACGTCCAGAGAGCAGACAGATGTACAGACGGAGGCTGCAGACAGCCCTGTCAGTGTTCGCGGGGTTGGAGCTGACGGAAACACGGTGTTTCCAGGACAGACGGACACGGCGCAGACACTCTGACGACACCGTCTGACACACACACACGCGCGCACCTACGTGAGAGAGGCACCTGAAATAGTGTCAGACTGTAACATGAGGAGCGCGTCCACCAGACACTTTGCACGCAAACACACGAGGTGTTAAAAATTAAAATTCAGTTAAATGAGCCTTGCAGTTGGAACAAGGCGCGTCGATGCAGGGCCACTCACATTAGTGAACGTCTGCGCGTGTGTCTTTTTATGTGTGTGTGTGTGTGTGTGGGGGGGGTTGTGTGTTCAGCAGCATTACTCATGAGGTGTAAGCTCATCCGCTGTCAGGACAAGCTGTGAACATAGCCTTCACAAGAGGGGCTGTGCCCCACAGACAGTGGAGTCTGTCTGTCTCACTCTGGCGAAAGAGGGAATAAAAAAAAAGTTGGGTTTTGTTTACCTGTAGGCAAAGTTAAAGCCTGGACTGCAACTATATATATATATATATATATCCTCTAAAATTAGCTTTCAGTCTCTCTCTCTTATCTAACTGTTGCCGAGGAATGGGAAGAATTCAAAGTAGCTGCTGTCACACGCGAAGCCTGGGTAATTAATTGACTTTTTGAGGTGCTTTGTTTTCGCACGACTTTGTCGCCTCTCAAAACTTCTTCGAAAGTCGTCTGGAGTCTGAGAAGACGAACCCTGATGATGTCACACCGATTTGCGATTGCGATTATCCGGGCTCGGTGTCGGAGAAAATAGTAACACGAGGTTATGAGCCAGAGGCGCATATTCCTGGAAAATGTCGTTGAGGGGGAAAAGAGGCTATCAAGCTTTGTGGGAAGTGTTTTTTTTTTTAGCTTGACCCACATCGGAGACTTAAAATGAGGATGTCTTGGCCGATTAGTGACTTTCATTTTTATATAATCTGTCCCTGGCAGGACTGCGCCTGTATTGTTGTACTTTTATTTTGCGGTTATGCAGCTCTTCTCTAAGAAAGCAGCGCCGTAGCCGTTCTGCTGACCAACATATTTCCCTCTGTCTCTCCCCGACCCTTTGCTTTAATCCAGCCCTTGTTGTTCTTCTCCTCTGTGGTTCTCACTTGCTACCAGTCTAAGTTTCAGAGAGGAGAAGAGAGGAGAGGCGACGAGGGAGGGAGGGAGGGAGGGAGGGAGGGGAAGCGGGGCAGTTAGTGTAGTCCTGAATAGCAGGGTGTTTTCAGGCTGCAATGACAGGCTCAGACAGGCAGCCGCTCTAATGACCTCTGACGCCAGGCCCTGTCTCTCTCTGCAATAACAAACATACACACAGGGCCCCACAGGTGAGCTCCGCCAGCAGGCCCTCTGTCAGCTGTTAAGAAAGCCCAACGCATCTTCCTCCTCCTCCTCCTCCTCCTATTCCTCCTCTCACACACAAGACAGACCCGAGAAACACTCGGTCAGGATCGGAGCTCAGCCCCAAGACAGAAAAGACACTTTTTTTATGTCTCTTATCTCAAAGATAAATGCTTCTTCCCCACCCACCCACCCCCTTCATTTTCAGTCTAAGGTAGATAGCCGGGTACTTAGTTTCCCCCAGCACCCCATGAGGACGGATTTACGATAAACTCCCCGAGGCTCGGCTCTGACCAACTTCAAAGAACACAGCCCCTCTTGTTTTATGGAAGGCATGCTTTCAGTTTTTCTCCCCCCCCTTCCTCCCCTCCTCTCTGTCTCTGTCTCTCCTCTCCCAGTGTTGTCTTTTTCTTCCCCTTCTCTCCCTCCTCCACCTCCTTCTCCCTGTGTCTAATGAAGGCTAATGATAGGCCGCGGTGAGTGTGCTCGGGCCGGCAGAGATCCTGCCGCATTAACGTCGCAGTTTGTCTCAGACGGGACCTTCCAAATTACCGGTTACATTCACAGCTACCGCCAGATGAAACGAGGAAGGGAGGCGGGCGGGCGGGGGGAGAGAAGGGGGTCGGATGGGAACCGAAACGGCTATGAGAGGGGGCTCTGTTAATTTTTTTTCCCCCTCACATATATTTCCCCTCTTCGAGCTTTCTTAACCCCTGAATGTGTCTTTCATTGAGGCTGCCCTTGACTGCGTGTGTGTGTGTGTGTGAGAGAGAGAGAAGAGAGGAAGTGTAAAAGATTCCCGATAGAAGTTGCTGCAATTAGGTGACGACCCCTAAAAGCACAAGAGACGCTTAAAAAAGTCAGGAGAGGAAGCAAAGTTGCAAAAGTAACAGTCAAAATATGTGAAAAGCATTCCTTCCCCTCCCCACCCCGCCCCCTCTTTCTTTCCTCTCGCGCTCTCTCTGTCTCCCTCTATTTCCCTTGCGCCTGACTGGCTCCCACTTTTCTAGCCGGGAGTAGCTGGGAGCCAGATTTCTGTGGAATAGAGATATGAAGGGGGTGGGGGGTGGTGGTGGTGGGCGGGTGGGAGGGTGGGGGGGTGGGGGGGACGGCGCGGGAGGCACACTAAAGGGAGACGGGAGAGGGAGGGGAGGGAGGTGGAAACTGGAGGAAACTGGAGCATGGCCAATGCTACACTTCTTTTACGCTCAGAGGAAACTTTAGAGCGGAGAGGCCAGGCTTGTCAACGATTCAGGCACCAGGGTTGGAGAGTTAGCCGGGGCCTGCCAGTGAAACTCCACGTGCCTCACCGTGAACACTGGGAACAGTTTATGTGTTTGTGTGAAAGTCGCTCGGTTACCGCGGCCTCGTATCTTTCGAGCGCAGACTCCCAAGATGGGCTCTCATTTCCTCGCCCCAGCGGCACGCCGCCGCCGAGCGACGATCGGGGCAGTCGGCTGACGTCACTGCATTGTTGGCCACGCCGCTACAAAAATACAGCGAGCCAGACAGACGATAAGCATTTAATGCCTAGACAAATATTGCGCTGCGTGTGGACGCTTGCCTGCCAGTGTCTCTGAGTTGCTTCTCTTGTCTGAGGGCCAGGAATTCCAACATGGTTTTCCTGTGCAGCAGAGTTGGAGGATGGCAGCTCAGTTTTGGCTTTGGACGAAAGCAAATTCTCCATTTCCCAAAACAGGGATAAGGAAGATGTTCGACGTAGCCTCTCCTGTCATACTCCTTTCCCTTCTCTCCTCTCTTTTTCTTTACACCTTACTCCTTGATTTTTGTGTTTTTGTACAAATCGTGTGTTCCAGTTGCATCAAAAGTTGGAAAAGTTGGAAGAGTTGGGAGTGATGTCACCTTGTCGATGGTGCTTGCGCATTGAGGCAAATATGCAAGAAACGCCATAAAAAAATGATGGAATGATCGGATGTGCTATATTTCACTGTCACCGCATGTTATGTTTGTTTCTGAGAACGGTATGTTTTCTTCAGAATCAGAAATAGTGTTACTGCCAAGTAACAAGGAATTTGACTTGGTATTTGGTGGGGGGGGGGCAGCCAAGACAAATGACTTAAATTGGCGCAGGACTATTAATCTGAAATCAGGATACAACAATTTGGGGAAAATCCATCCTCCTCAAGTAGCAGCCATCTTGAGGAGGTTTCAGTTGTCACTTCTGCCTCGCATCTTCGACTTCCGACTGCAACTGGAACTGGAGTGTTCGTCATGTCTCCGCTCTGGTTCTTCACACGCGTCTAACCATTTCCTTCTCCTTCTCTGTGCCTCCTCAGATTCCCTAGCGTTGCAGGAGTCTGGCGATCGGGCCCATTGGTGCGTGGTGGCGTACTGGGAGGAGAAGACACGCGTCGGGCGCCTCTACTCGGTCCAGGAGCCTTCTCTGGACATCTTCTATGATCTACCTCAGGGGAACGGCTTCTGCCTGGGCCAGCTCTGCTCTGACAACAAGTCCCAGCTGGTGCAGATGGTGCGGGCCAAGATCGGCTACGGCATCCAGCTGACGCGTGAGCCAGACGGGGTGTGGGTCTACAACCGCAGCTGCTACCCCATCTTCATAAAGTCGGCCACACTGGACAACCCGGACTCACGCACGCTGCTGGTGCACAAGGTGTTCCCCGGATTCTCCATCAAAGCGTTTGACTATGACAAGGCCGGCAGCCTGCAGCGGCCCAACGACCACGAGTTCACGCAGCAGCCCCGCACGGGCTTCACGGTGCAGATAAGCTTTGTGAAAGGCTGGGGACAGTGCTACACCAGACAGTTCATCAGTAGCTGCCCGTGCTGGTTGGAAGTCATCTTCAACACCCGATAGCAGCAGCCTTCTTCACCCTACTCGCCTCCTCCGGCCGCCGTCACAAAACAGACTACGCCCACTTTCCTTTTTTTTTTTTTTTTTGTTTGTTCCAGAGGTGCAAACAGAGAGCGAGAGAGAGAGAGCGAGTGAGAGCGAGAGCGAGAGGAAAAACGTTTTACAAGAAGAAGAAGAAAGTATAAGATTCTGACGGACTTTGTTTAATAAATGGCTAAGATTTAATTAAGTGAAATAAGAAGCGAAAATGTATTTTATGTTATATATAAATATATTATTAATTGTAAATATGAAGACGTTTTATATGCATCATTATTTATGTATTGTGCAATGTGTTGATGAGAAAAAGAAAATAAGATGCACTTTGCTTAATATAAATGCAAAACGAAGAAATGCCAAAATAAAAAAAAATACAAATAAGATATTTTGTCCTTGGATTCTTAATCATGATTTCAGTCAGGTTTTTTTCCTCTTTTGTGTTTAATTCTAATTGAAATCTTTAATGGATCCACATGGAAATTTGCTAAAATCCTTCCAATTTAGTTTTGGTGAAGCACATTATGTCTTTATTTTTATAAAAGTCAACACTGGCTTATCTTTGTCCCACTGAAGGACTTTGATGTCATGTTGTGGAGATCATAAAAAGCGTTTCCCTGTGAGACAACATGAGTCAGACTGTGACAGAGTCATAACTCATTGCCCCTGTTCTTACAGGCTCATTACGCCTTTCAAAACTGTCTGTTTTTTTTTTTCCTGAGCTATTTTTGGGACCCGTGTCCCTCTTCCTCTCTGTCATTAGCCGGCCGATGACATCACGACCAGGAAGCAGTAATGACAAATCTGAGGAACCAATAAAGTCAACAGAGACTCCAGCTTCCTGGAGGAGACTCTTTATTGTAAATGCCGATAAAACAAAGCCACATAACATTTCAAACGAATATCAAACAATGACAGAAAGAATTTGGCGCCACACCTGTGGAAATGAACACAGTGGAAAATTTAGCGGAAGACCACATCTTCACATGTTAGACACCAGAGGGGCAGCGCAACCGAGCGATTATAGACGATGACCCATTTATGACGTGTTATGGTTAACAAAATAGATTTCCTTGTGACAAAACCTTCCTATGTGTGTGTCTGTGCATGTGTGTGCATACTGTCTGTCTGGGCCTTGTCCTGTTGCTAGTCAGATGGGTGTCTGTGAAGAGGATTACTACTGTAAGCCTGCTTTACCCACACACACTGTCTCGAAGACCTACATTCACAAGACCCACTTTCCACACCATCCAACCCCCACCCTGCGCTCTGTTCAACAGCGCTTTGAAAAAGGCTTGAATTTTTATCAAGAATACAAAAGACAAAAACCACATATTTACTGACAGTGGCTCATGGTGGAGGCAGGGCTAAAGCGTGTCTGTGTGCATGTGTGCGTGTGTGTGTGTGTGTGTGTGTGTGTGTGCACTTCCTCTGCTTTTCCTTTAAGCACTTTTTATGTAAGAATTTAACTGCAATAGGAGGAAATCCTTTAGAGATGTATGGAAGGGACAATTGAGTAATTCTGGCTTATACACGAACAGGAGGTGACGCTTAATATTGTGAATGCATTGAAATATGTTTGTGAATATCATAATTTAGACTAAATATAGCTATGGCAGCTCATATTTGCAGACGCCTTGTCTGAGGATACATAGATTTTTTTACTTCCCCTTCTGTTTTATTAATGATTGTGCCCGACATATACAGTGCTGTCTGTGTCTTTGCATCGACTTAATTCCAGACAGAAAACTTTCAGCAGATAAATTATTCAGAGACAAGTTGAACAGAGGGGGGTTGTTAGTCCACATGGTGGAACCGTGTTCCTTGACATCGTGCACTTTAAACTCATGCCTGTCTGCATGCCCTCACAACAATAATCCCTAACCTTGCTAATACAACTAAAGCGGCTCGCAGCTTTGTGTGTGTGTGTGTGTGTGTGTGTCTGAGAGCGGAGAGGAATGGCCCCATATCCATGACTTCCCTCAGACAGGGTGACCCTGATTTTGCGCAACAATAAGTCCATTAAATCTACTGCAGATTTCAGCCACACATCGAGTCAGTGTGAGCTTGTATGTTTGACAAGAGGGCATGTTTTTATCAGCAGCTTCCAAGAAAAACACTCTCGAGCATTTCATAAGGTGGCTCCTGTATAATTCGAATACAAATAATGCTAAGCTATTTTTTAAAGCATTAAAAGCAAAAACAAAAGTATTTTGGCTGTGTAAGAAAAGACCTTGAAACACTGGCTATAATTTACATAAAGTACAATTTAACACTTAACCGAAGAAATACCCATAAGAGCTACAGGATTACTGAATTCCTGGCATCATTCCCTCTCCTTTCACCCTTTAAATGCAGTAATGGTTTCCTTCAGGCTCAATTGTTCCCCAGTTACTTAAACTAACTATTGCTGTCATCTTAACAAAGAGATATGATATTCTCTGTCAAATTTCAAGCACTTATTTCCATGTGGTATCATCTTTCCTTTTAAATGTTTTTGTAAATTGGTAAAACAGCGCCCCTCTGGGTTTCAATAGCAAGTACATATTGCGGAATGTGTGCGGTGAAAATGGGTATTACACGGCGAGGACGACAGCGAAGTGCACTTCTATGAAGCAGCCAGCTCAGGCTGGTATCATTTGATGAAAATAAATAAATGCTAATTATGGTAATATAATTAGGCAGGTCAAAAACGTTGCCATAAACTTTGAAGGAGCCACTTACTGGTTGTTTATCCAAGCTCACGGAATGAAAGCCGCTTCGGTGGGACATGACTATCACATGGACGTGCACTTCACCTCCATGGTAAGAGACGGGAAAATGGGCCCTCATTATCAAGAAACGTGACACCCTGTGAGTGTGTTTATGCGTGTCTGTGTTATCCTGCTGCTGGCTTTACTGGCGCTTAAATGTGTGTGTTTAACTGCTCTCCGCGTGGCTGTCAATGGTACGGAGGCCGTTTGGTTTATTGTGATGTCCCTCGTCTGTTTGGACACAAAAGCCACTGATTGTGCCGCCTAGATGACACTATTTGAGCAGGGCTTTATTGTCTGCTCAGTCACCTGTTGGCTGTGTGCAAAGCCCGGCTGCTGGATGTTTGTCACTGTTTGCATCCTGGTTTCACGCGTAAGCCCTTCCCTTGCATACAAACCCCCTTAATGGACTCTGATTAATCTTCCTAAATTGCGAGTTGTCTCTAAAAACTTACCACCACTGTTCGTTACTACTGGAATTATTGAATGGAGTATTTGTCCCAGTGCTATGGTGTTAACATTATGAGCCCATTTTCCTGTTTAGTGTGGGAATACTGCAGTCCATTTCTCTATTTCTGCTCCATAATGCTGATTGAATGATTCACCTTGCCAGCCACGTGACCAATCACATGATGTTACATCTCTTGCTAAGCAATGTAGCTTAGCACCCCCCCCCCCAACTGAAACTTCATGCAAAGCTTCTGCTGCATATTTCTTTTATCTACTTGCGTACCTGAGCAGAGGCAGGTATACTGTTTTTGAAGGTTCAGGACATAATGGTTTATGCCAAACTCTTACTTTATATCACATTCTGTTTCTGTTCCGATTGCCCAATTTTCTAGCCTCCCTTTCATTATCTGAAGTTTACGCATGGATTAGGATGTGATGATGTTCTGCTAAGCATCCTTGGCTGGGGATGAATTGTGGTTATTCAACTGTGCCAATGTAAAGGTTTTTCATTCTAGGTTCCCTGTAAAGCTTAATTTATTTGGCTTTGTCTGGGGGTCACAAACTGAAGTATTCAAACCTTAAAAAACCCTCCCCTCTACTATCGTGGTTTACAAGCTGGGTTAAGTGAAGTCTCTGGCTTTTTCCATCAAGGTTCAGCGTGTATGACTTAAGTACATCCATAGGTGAACTGGCAGATTGCATTACATGTGAAAATCACAAAGGCTGGCATACAAAGGCAGTGCGAATGCACAGCTTTCTCCAATTGTGGACCAAAATGCCACTTTTGTTCCACTCTCTTAGTCCACAATGTAGTGAAATACGATCAGCTGGCACGACGGTCCCTAGTAGGAATCAAACCAGCGTGTGGTTTGTCTGTGGTTAACACACCGATGTTGTGTCTGTAGCACTATGTTCTTATCTGTATTTATGTGTAGACAATGTGTGTGTGTGTGTGTGTGTATGTGTGTGTGTGTGTGTGTGTGTGTGTGTGTGTGTGTGTGTGTGTGTGTGTGTGTGTGTGTGTGTGTCTGCAGACCTGGGGGCTGGGAGGGTGATCAGGTTTGTGCTGTGTAGGTGGGGCCTGTCTAGGTGGGGTTAGTGGGGGGTTGCGTCAGCCCGTTCTTTGTGTGTGAATTTGCAGTGACCTCCACACTTCAGGAATTATTTATTTTCTCATTAGAATGCCAGCTGACACTGAATCTGATGTAAACATCCTCTTTGCTGTTTGAGTAATGTGTGTAGATGTGCCTGGCATGTGAGGAATCTTAAACTGCATGATTGTTTGAAACATCCTCTATATGCCGTATATATAGATCAAAGGGTTCCCTGTGCTTTGTCCTTGCATTTACGTGCTGCGTGTCATATCATTCACTTCCCTGTATGTATGTGTGTGTGTGCGCTTGTGTGTGTGTGCTATATGGTCATGTATTCCTGCACATGTGCCTGCATGCAGGCATTGGGGACTTCACACACAAATCCTCGTCTGTGCCGGTAGACACAAAGCCAGACCTACCACCCCCCTCTTCCTCTTCCCTGGAGGGGGGTGGGAGAGATAAGACAGTCTGTCTATCTGCTTGCTCCCAGCAGGGGAGGGCTGGGGATGGGGGTGGGAGGCTGTGGAGGTGTTGGGGTGGAGACAGTCTGGCCGTATTTACGGGCTGGATGTGTCGGGAGGGGGTAGGGAGGGGATTTAAAGTAAGGGGACAACCACCTCTGGCATTCTCATGCTTATTTACATGGCCTGCAGTCAAATTGCTCCTGACCTCAGTGACTCTGAGAAAGAAATCCCACTCAGTCGCATTATATGCAGCATAGAGAATGGCTGAAACATGTGTGCACACCCACACACTGTGTAGGTATGCTCGATCTCTGCCACTAATAACAGAAGCCCTTATTTCAAAGTTTTTATTGGTGGACGGTTTTGAAATTAGCTGAAAAAGCAAAACAAAGCCTGCGATATTAATAAGAATTTCGAGACGGCGCTGGTCAAGCGTACGAGCGCGGTCGGACGATGCGATGTTATTGCAAAGCGCGTAGCTGGTTCACATTCTCCCCTGCCTGCCCTATACGTTGCGAGCCACTCTGTCGTTGAGATCTCATATCCGTCCTAATAGATGAAGTGTTGATATCAATTCAAAAAATAGCCTTTATGGATGGAGTCCTGTACTCCTCCAGAGTCTACCCAGGCGCCACCCCTCCGCCGCAAGTATTTCCAGTAAGTGAGAACATGTCTGACACGGACAAATGTGCCACATGTGTGACGGCAGACCTCTGAGCGGAGTCCGCGCCTGATTTCTGTGACTTTATCGAGGGGGCTCACGACCGCACCGCACCTCTGTTGTGTCTCCCCTCTCCTTAGCTTCTGTTTTTCTGAGCCGAGCCTTTTTGCTCTTGCGTTTGTTGGCACGCAAGAAACAAATGGAAAGTCCAAATAATGGCAGTTAAACCGTTCCACCATATCCTTATGTTCCTTGCCGCACACTGTAAACGTTTTGCAGGTGGCACTTCTCCAGTCCCCATGACCATTCACATCCATCCATGAACCGGCGGCAGACGCTGCTCCTCACAGCCCGTCTGCTCAACCGGGATTAAGCACCATGTGTTCCTGCTTTGATGGCTGCATCGGGCCTAGGTTGGGATTCTGTATCTCGCTCAGCGACGCTTGTACAAGATCAGCGTCGATACTTGTCATTCCGACGAGGCTTCAGCCGACAATCCGTCAACCGCTGAATAGCTCCTCAAGTGGGTTGTTTTGGTCTGAGAATTGTCAGAGACTAGTCAAAGCCGAACAAAAGTATTAGTTTTGGTTTTGGCAGTGAAATGTGACGTGTGTAATTGCAGGCAATTCGGATGTCTGCGGAGAAGGGAGAAAAAAACCCGATGCACTCTCTCTTGTCGTCTTCAAATATTTAGCAAAAGTGTCACCCCCAGGACGAGGGCTCATACAATATCCACGCTCTGATGCTAATTTAAGCAGCTGTGGTGTCTTTCTGGCATCGTTCAGTCTGAAGCGGCACCACCGACTTCAAAGTCGGCATCGCCTCAGTCCCGCGTGTGCTCCAATAGGTAAACAACCCCACTCAACCAAGTGATTGATTTATTTAACCAATCCTACTTTAATCAGAAGACACCGGGTCTTCCTTTTTATGGATAAGGGGGCATTCATCTCTATTTGATTAAACACTTTGATTACGGACAATCTATCACGGCACAGACTCAAATGCTTCCTCTTTGTCGGACTTGAATCTCACTGAAGCTCTTCCTTTAGATGCATTTTGCGATGGCATGCATGTGTAGGTTGCTTGTTTCTGTTCTTCCACACTCAACTGTGTCTCCTATATGTTAAGCCCTCGACATCCCCCCTCCATACGCGCGCACACACACACATCACGTCACATTAAATCATCACATACAGCTCCCTCACCGATCCCACCCTTCTCTCTCTGTATATTTATACACAGTATGTGCGTATTATTACGATGATAAATCAGGGGAAATGTCAGCGAACACACAGTACACGCCATATGAAATATGATTGATAGGTGCAATATCAGAACGAGACAAGCTCGAGATGACTACAATATCCTTTCCCTTTTTCTTTTTCAATTACATTACACAAGAAGAGCCATTTCCTTGCCTTCCTCCCTTTGATTATGAATTGTGCTGTCCTGTGTCCTATCGGGCGCTCCTCCCACAGGCCAGAAACCCCCACAGAGGAACAATGTTGATGCCGGAGCCGCTGACGGGGAGCTGACTTTAATAAAACAATGGGAAATTCGTTTTCCGAAGGGAGGAGGCGGCGTGCGGAGACGAGTAGACGAGAACGAGGCCGAGGCCACGGCGAGGCAGAATGGGTGCCCGAGATGCCCTCATCGCACACCAGGACAGGGGGGGCGGGGAGAATCTGTGTACAAACACCGACCGCAGCATCACAGAAGTGGTCTGCAACACGCGGCCCGGTGAGCAGCCGATCGGGGCCCGGAGCGGCATTCCCGCCGGCAGGGGGAAGCGAGACGAGGCCGAGGGCAGAAACCGCCGCTGCCCTCACTGTTTGGCGTGAGGTGACAAACGCCTCCATGTGGATTACAGCATTTCTGGCATTTTACAACGAGGGGTTATCACTACAGCGGCAACACAAACCTCCAGAGTCGCCATCTAAACTCTAAAGCTTTTTTTTTTTTTTGCTGGGAAGAACGGGGCTGAATAAACGGGAGGGGCGGGTGGGGGGGCGAAGAATGCGGTAATTTGACGTGAATGTTTTGAGTTCGACGTTGGTTTATCGTTCAGCCGGAGCTCTGGTGGGCTTGTTGGTCCCTGTGTTTATGTGCGCGACGGCGTGTGTGTATTTGTTCTGTCTGCAGCGCAGACTCCGGGAGATTGCCGTGTGGACCGGAGTAAATGAGGGCTGTGGAATGCGAGCGCGAGGGTAATCATGGCAGACCTACAGGAGTAACCAGATACCGTCTGCCAGACTTCAGAGGAGCGGGAATCCCTCCTCGCCGACACGCCACCTCCTGAAGGAGACACTTTGGCTGGGACCTGACCCCCCCACCCCACCCCACCCCACCCCCAACCAACCTCCCTCCTTCCCTCCCCCACCCCACCCCTCCATCCCCCCTCCTTTAACCCAAACCTGGCCCTTAATGTCCAGCCTCCCACTCCCTTCACTCCCACCCTCAGAAATCACATTTTTTTGTCCGCTTGTCCTTGTTCGGGATGTGTCTTCACCGCCTCCTGAAATAAAAAAAGAAATCCCAGCTCACAACCATCCAAAAGATAAAAAAAAAAAAAAACATGTTCAAGCAGAATCCATTTTTCTTTCGAACTTCTTTTCTGTGTTTGGGTTATGTGACGGTGAACTCTGTGGATTTTGGCCCAAATGAGACGTTTCAGGGCATAGCCTTAGCCCACCAGTAACAGCATGTCAACCAATAAGGAAGGAATCAGTACTGTTTTACTGGAAAATAGGTGGGCCTACCATCTAACTAGACTAACTAACTATCTAACTAGATTACCTTGCATTCAGGCAAGACAAACAAGTGACACACTTGAGATATGTTTAGCTGTTTTCTTGCGGTTGTGAGTGAGCACGAACATCCAGAGAGAAGACCGCAAGCTGCACATATCGCACATATCTTTATTAATGGCGTATTATCCATAAATCCCCGATGAATGATTAATGGCTGGCTCACGTGCGTGTTTGTATGTTTGCATAAAGTAACGTGCCTTTCCGGCTCCGGCAAAGTGCTGATGCCTTCCAAACTGTCTGAGCGTTCGAGACGTTCCACCGAACTTAAAAGCAAAGCGTGAATGCAAACACAGGCAGAAACGTACGCACACACACACACATGATGCAAAGGAAATGGTTGATCTTTATCATACTCCCTGGATCAGACCGTGACCCCTCTGTCTTCCTCCTCAAAACATCCTGTCTGCCCAGAGAGATGGAGAGAGAGGGAGATACAAACAAGATGGGGGAAGATGACTTTTTTCTTTTTTTCTTTTACAAAAGCAAAGAGAAACACAAAATCTGACAAAACAAGCAGCAGCAGCGGTGGTGACTGTAATTGCGGCAGAACATCCTGTCCTTGCCTCGCCAAACAGCTCCACATCATACCTAAAAAGACGCCGGGTACTCCATCGACAAGGCTGGACCGTAAAGGTCTCAGAGTCCGTGCCCACAGTCCTTGAACGCGGACCGATCTGCCATCAGTTCTGCCCCGGCCTCGGGCTCGCCTCTCCGCAGGCCGTTGAAGGAAACGTAGTGACACTTAATTCATCACCTCTTGCGGTGGCAATTTAGAAATGCTTAACTGGCACTTTCATGGCAATTAGGCATCCACGGCAAGGGGGAAAAAAAATCACTAATAGACTCCAATATCCTCCACTAATAAAAGTGGAATGAGCGTTAATGAATGGGGGGAAAAAAATCCCTGATGAGGAATTGATCCCCGGGGGAAAATTTGGTGAGCGTCCGACACAGGCAAAAGACGATGGCCAATACAGTCTTGAAGCATGTGCTTGTGCACATATGTGCGCACGTACACACACACAGGCGGCGCTGCGGTCTGGGCCCCTGCTGCAGTTTTGTTCGGTCGACCCTCGGGCCTCGTTACTCGAAGAGAAAGATCAAAGTGTTAGTGCCGATCCGGGCAGGTGAAGGAGATGAAGCGAACGATGTCAAGAGAGAGAGAGAGAGAGACGTCGGTAACTTTCCGCCTCGGCTCTAATTATCTTTTTGCTCGGCCCTGGATGAGCACAGGCGGCTCGTACGCCCGGCCGATGAAGATCCAGATTCTCGTGCGCTGCAGATTCAGAGATCCCGCCCTCGGCCCACAGTGAAAGCAACGACTCGCGGGGGCTCGGACGCGGTAGAAGTCCAGTACAGTGGACAGGCAGATGAAACGTGAAGACAAATGGACTTGGTTCTTATGGCGTGCCCTTCTAGTGCACGTCGCCTTCATTCATTCGCACCCTCAGTCCGATCGACCGGCAGCTCCAGTGTTGGTACGTGTTGGTATTCTGGTGAACTTGCTCCCCACCCAGCGGCAGTTTGAGCTTCAGCGTCTTGTCCAAGGACGCGTCCACCTGTGGGTTGAACCGGGCTGGGATTAAGCCACCCAGTTCCTCCCCAGAGCTCTTTTCTAAGTCCATTTGCAGCACGCCTTGTAATGTGTTTTTGCGTCAACAGAGGAAATACATTTGTGAAAAAAACTGCAAAAAACTGCATCAAGCTGGAGAAAATGATTCTTTTCGGAGTGGTAGCCGTTTTACAGGGACCGACAGGGACGCGTGAGCGGGTTACAGACGGAGGAGCCACACATGGTCTGCAGTATGAGGCTGAAGGATGTGTTGGTAGCGGTGCCAACTTATCAGCTGAAAACAACAAAAGTTTCTGCAATTTGGGTTAAGAAACCCTCACAGACATTTACTTTTTGGGTTGCTGAGAGTTTAAGATCGACCTAATTATCAATACCCTGCTCCGTGCGTCACGCCTTCTCCCTCCTTGTATCATTTTTTTTCTCTGGCAATAACTCCACCATTCTCTCCTTCACCTCCTCCTCCTCCTCCTCCTCCTCCTCCTCCTCCTTCTCCCCCTCCCCCGTGTCTCCTATCTCTCTGAGTGGTCTCTTCCTGTTGCCTTTTGCTAAGCACGAGCCAACAGCGCTGACGTACTTCCACGTCGTGCCGAGCGAGCCATCCTCTCCAAACAAACATGCTCGAGGCCGATGGAGACACACTGGCAGCAGGAAGATCAAGATAGAGAGCGGTGTGTGTGTGTGGGGGGGTGAGGGGGTGAGGGGTGGGAGAGAAAACCCTTCCACTGGGGAGAGCTTTCTAAAACGAGATGCTGCAGTGAAGAAAAACAAAGTCCTTGCAGTTGGATTTCAGCTGCGCGGCGCGTACGGGAGATATCGCGGTCGATACTGTGCTCCATTATCGGCAGAATAAATAGATATTTTGCCTCAGAGTTTCTTCAATCAGATCATAGGAGAATAACCTCATTTTCACTCCCGAGGAGCTCTATGGGCGTCGGGTGCGTAGAGCCACACTGTTGGGCGGACCTGGGCTTCCCTGTGAGGATCTCCTGCTGGTGTTATCGCACAAAAGTAGTTTTGAGACGATGGCGGCTGGGTGGGCACTGGTTGGTTCGGACCCACAGTCCAGAAGCATGCATGTTCAGGCCGACTGGAGACTCCAAAGTGCACCCTAGGCGTAAGTGTGAGAGGGACTGGAGACCTGTCCAGGGTGTATTCTCTGCTCCTGCCCTGTGTTTGCTTGGACGGACGGGCTCCAGTCGACCCCGTGTCATGTTAATGTGCGAAGCATGTAAGATATGGGACGGTTGGATGGCTGAATGTGAAGCTGCTTTCAAAAGGTGACCTCAAAAAGTCGCCCAGCACTTTGTGAAGACTTTGTATGGACAAACAGCTCCTTTTAGATTGCCTTTGTTACATTTGATGGCGTGAATCATATGTGCGCAACTGATTGCTCTTTCATCTTAAACCATTCTCCCGCTCTCTCTCTCTCTCTCTCTCTCTCTCTCTCTCTCTCTCTCTCTCTCTCTCTCTCTGTCTCTCTCTCTCGATTACACGTCGCTCTCTGGTTTGTGCAGCGATGCCTGATATTGAATGGCACTGAATGAAAGTGTTGTAGAGAGAGAGAGAGAGACTTTTAGCCAAGGCGAGGCAGATGCTGGCTTTCATCCAGTGTCTGCCATCATTCATCTGGCCAACAGCAGTTATTGAGAACAATCACAGGCGGAGAGAGAAGTGTGCTGATAAGCTTTATATACGTGATGATGTGTAGGTCTCCCTCTGCAAAGAGCCTGAGAAAATGTTTTTCATTCCAGCTTCTCTGCCCGTGTGATTCACGGCGAGCGCTCACATTACAGGAATGCCGACATTTCTATTTGAAAGCGAAATCAGATAAATACGTAGGTCTGCTGCTAAAAGCAAAACTCGGTGCATAGTCAATTGATGTCTGAACTGTGGACTCACATTAAAGCTTGCACTGGATGAGTCTTTGAGGGGTTTTTTTCTTTTTGTGGAAACCTCTTCCTATTCGAAAACTCCATTTTGTTTTCACACCGAAGCGCTTCCCAATCTCAATCTCTCGCTGTGAGACGAGACGCTGGAAAGGCACCTCGGACCTCTTCCCGCTCATCGGGCCGAGCCCGTCCGAGCGGACCCGTGTCTGGGCGGAACACTCTGGGATGAAAATTGACATCGATCTTCTGCTCCGGCTCGCAATAAGACGACAAACAAGCAGCGGCCCGCCGCGGCCTTCCAGGCCGATCAATAGATTGATCTCTCACTTGACATGTAGTAGGTGAAAATAACAAGTGCAGTGTTGTGCCGTCGCCGCAGAGACACCATTTGTTTACTACACGTGATCTACCGAGAGATTGTGCGAGATTGCGTCTGAGAGTTTTCGTGCGCCGCCGTCGACTTTCGACGAGGCGACGGCGAGTCCTGGCCCGTGACGGAGACAGAAGCGGTGAGATTAGTGACAAGTGTTGATGAGGATCCACTGGATTTACACTGGACCGCTCTTGGCTTTATTCAATCCCAAGCAACACACACACACACACGCAGAGCAAATCCCGTCCATGTAATGAAATCCCTGATGAGGTTTGCGCACTGATCCCGGGTGTCTGTCGCCTCATCGATAGCGGAGTGACATCACACGCGTTGGTCCCAGACTGCCGCCGCGTGCCCCGTGACCCAGACGGAAACTCTACGTTTTTTTTCTTCTTATCCAGTGTCGCCCGTGTGCCAGAGAACATTTTTGGAAGCAGGTCGGACGGGGGTGAATCGCCCCGATGTGTTGACAGGTGGGATTGTAGAGAAACAGACCGGAGGATGCAGCCTCCCCGCCGCAGCGCAGCTCAGGTAGCCTGTTCCCCGGGAGAGCCCCCGCCGCCGTGGTTTTCATACATCTGCTGGAGGAAACGGGATCCAAGCACATGGTCAAGGTGCTCCAAGCTCTGCTTCATGTGTGCGTTCAGCTGCACGGTTTTTCTATGTCCGACACGTATAGAAAAGTGAAAAGATGGTGTATATATATATATGTTCCAACGCTCCTCTGTAGATTCACCGAAAAGCAAGACCTGAAAACAAAGGTACACACCGAGCCGTGGATGCTATGTACACAGACAGAGAACAGATGGAGCTCCTGTGATTGTGGCCGAGCGAAGATATGAAAATGAAAGAATCGGATGGATGTGGGAATCTGTAGGGACTTCCAAAGACTGAATGCCCCGTCGTTCTCAGCCCCCCTCTTACTTGCACTGTCTCCCATGCACACCGCACAACACACCCTTGGGGACTGTGATGCTCAGCAGAAGTTATTATAGTGATTAGAGCGGTGGACGCGAAAGGCAAAGCAAACACATACACACATATAGACACGCACAGTCTCTAGGCTTTCGAGTCCCATCAGACGTGAGGTCAAAACATGACTTCCGTCAGAGCAGAAATGCAACTTTTGTCAGCCTCACGTGCTGAGTATGGGAGGAAGAAATCCCATTAAAACAAACTACACGACACCATCACAATAGCTGTCAGTCCACGCAATGAGGCGGATTGCCTCATGTGTTGTCAGAAGACAGATGTTTCGAGCACAGTCTAACAACTCCGGGATGAGTTTGTTTGTGACTGTGTGCTCTCCGGCAGCACTTCAGACCATTTATAATATATAGTGTCACACGCGCAGAGTCAACGTTGCCCGTTGTTTATCTTGCTAAATCTTGCCTAATGTTTCCAAAGCGCATTAACGCAAACCGGCGTTACTTCAAGTGCTTCACTTGGGTCCAAGTCAAAGCCGGAATATGCGGAAACGAAACCAATATCGGAGAGAGAGGGGGGGGGGGGGGATATGGCTCTGCTGTTGCTAGGCAACTGCGTGCCTCAAAGTCCGTGGAATTTAAACAGTGGAAAGGATCCAGTTTTTCCCGGGGACCGATTTCAGCGTGGCGCCTAGAGGTGCCTCGGACGTGGAGAGCGAGGGCTCTCGCCGCGCCGAGACGTACGTGTCCGGTGTGCAGACGTTTTGTCGCAGTGAGGCAGAGACGTCGCCACGCGGCTCCGAGCGGAGGTTTGGGTCGGGGTTTGGCAAGGCAGCGAGGGGGGGGGAAGTCAATGCGTTGTGTGTGAGAGAGAGCGTGTGTGTGTGTGTGAGACCCGGAGAGAGGGGGGAAAGAAAATCCCACCGCAGCCCTGAAAACGTTACGGAAACGAGGCCAAATGCAGCAAGGCCGTGTGTCAGAGTTTGTGGTGATTGTGTGTGTGTATGTGTGTGTGTGTGTGTGTGTGTGTGTGTGTGTGTGTGTGTGTGTGTGTGTGTCTGTGTGTGTGTGTGCATGTGCGTCCTCCTGTATCAGCTCGACAAAGACTCGTGGCCTTGTTCCTGCTTAGAAGTCTCTCCAAATGTGGAGGGGGGGGGGGGGGGGGGGTGAAAAATCAAAAAACTTCATTAAAACAAACTCCTCGGATAGAAAAACACCGATGTAGGGTTTCAGCCCGTGTTTGCTGATCTTGTTCATAATGGGTACACTGAGCGGCAAATGGCTTTCTTTAATGTTCAGGGGCATTGTGTTGCCTCCTCCACAGGCCCCGCATATCAGTATCGAGTCCCTTGGTGAATCTGTAAAGAGCTGTAAGAGCTCAAAAAAAAAACAAATCCACCCGGGCACAAGATTCAAGATGTTTGTCAATTCTGCACGATGTTTTAGCATAATCGACCACATTTTCACAAAAATGAAGTGAGTAGAACTGATAGAAATTTCAACGGAGCCATTCGCAGCAAGAGTTTTTTTGTCATTCCATGTACGTTTTTTTTCTTAATTTTAGGCCCGTGTTCCAATTTGTGGAGGCTAAAAACATTATGCTAATACTTGTACGGGCCAGTGACCAGAGGTCAGTGGTTTGGTACTGCCCCTTGATGTCATAAGTGCTCGATCCGATCCTGTGAATCCAAGCCAATTCTGTGTTTCCTGATATCGGACGTAGTAATGTTAGCAGAAAGGCTAATGTTAGCTGAGTGGAATTAGCTAGCTAATACCTTGGGGTTTATTCTGTTTAGGACTGAGGTTATGGCAGCCATGCTATGGAGACAGCTGCCTCTACAGAGGGTGGCAGCTGTACACTGTTTGTCATCATGGTGGTAGCTCTGCGCTGAACTCGAACAAAAGTTGGATGATGAGTTTTGATGAGTTTCTCTGCATTCGTGTCAGGAGACAGATGAGCGATCGACCCCAATCTGATTTCTGTAGTTAATATGAGGATATCGGCACAAGGCAGTGAACATCTCTAACCCTTTACAACAGACCCAGATCGTCTGACAGAAGACAGAATTACTCCAAAACCAATTAGAACCTACCAAACCAATTAGTCCAATTATTCCCACCTTAACCCGTCCTCTTCCTCCTCCTCCTCCTCCTCCGCTCCGTGCAGCACAGGATGGAGCACTCCTTCACCTCTCGGTGGCACTCCACCAGAGACCTCGCTCTCGGGGTAACGGTGGTGATTGTGCGTCGTACCAGCCGAGCCACACACAAATCCCCCCTCCATTTGCTGTGGCACGCTGAACTCTCACTGAACCAGCGTGCTGTTAGTGGAGCCGAAAAGCACATCCAGTTCACGACATTGATTTCACTCAGCCAGTCAATTAGCCAGCCAGTCAGTCATCCAGCCTGCCGCGCAGTCACCCGGGCAGGCTGGTCGGCCTTTGCTTTCTTTCTTTCTTTCTTTCTTTCTTACTTTTTCTTTTTTTTGGGGGGGGGAGCATTTCAGATGGGTGTTTGGGTGTGAGTGAGCATTAAGGATGAGATTTGAAGAAGATTACGGAGGACCAGAGAGCTGCCTTGGGGCTCCGTGTGCTTTTCAACAGAGCTGCCACTGTCCCTGCTGCATTAGTGTTGCAGAGATGCGGTGTATGTCACTCTCTCTCTCTCTCTCTCTCTCTCTCCCTCCCTCTCCCTCCCTCTGTCCGTCTGTCTCTGTCTGTCATTCACTAAGTGGTTCAGACATTGAAAACCATGACTGCGGGGGCCGGCAGTGATATCTAGGTCTTCTTTCTCCCCTTGTATGTTTCTTTGATGATGTGCAGCCATTTCTGGCTTCGCACGGCCACAGCATCCTCACATCTGCGCGTGTCCCCGCCTCAGACTCCGCCTGTTCGTCTGCACCGAACTCCGGGGAGGAAGCCGGGCTGCCGCCGCTCCCCCCCACCTCCCCGAAGAAGACATCTGGCCTAATTATTCATGCTGCTAATATCCTCATCAGGCTGGAGAGAGTACAGCAGATCGCAGCGACAAAGCTGCGTGCCGTGGGGAGAGGCTCGGGCTCGGGCTGCGCTCTCTGCTGTGGTGTGGGCTCACAGAGGTGTGGCGTTGTGGACCGTGTCATCAGTGGATCGGCGGCCTACGATCACAGGCTGGCTGCATGGGCGTGTGTGGCCTCCATTATTTCTGGGTGTTGGTGTCAAATTGGGCCCTGCTCCTCCGCAGTGTTTTGCATGTGTGTTTATGTTGTGCTGTTGGGACCAGCAGCAACTGTGGGTCACAATGGAGCAGAGTCACTTTTGGAATCCACTGTCCGTGTTGCATCATCGCATGACGTTAAACCTGCCGTAACTTTGGTCGTCGATCAGGGAACACCCAATTATCATCAACAAGCTGTATAACAGCCACATATTGGCCCCCTATTAGTCATTAGAAACTACTTGTTAACACCTTATTCTACATGGCTGTAATTTACCATTTGTTAGCTGGTTAACGAAGAGTTCCCCTTCTAAATGTTACATATAGGTTGTGGTTAAGGGTGAATAGGGGGTAAGGTCTGATGAATGGGGAACGTATGACTTAATTTAGAGCTATTTAACACTTAACACTTGCCCCTCAGATACATTTCATACATGTTCAGTAAGAACAGACAGTGATTATCAACTATAACATAAGGAGGAGAATGACTTGGACTAAGACCCTTACTGAGCAGGTCACTCGTGATTCAATCTCTTATTTTTATCATTCAACAATGTTTAGTGGGAAAACTCTGAGTTATGGCTTCGCAATGATTTTACTGGAATAACACTTAAAAACCCACAATTCCCAAATGGGGGAGGAAACATCGGACAGACATGGATAGAGTGGTATGAGGTATTTTCCTCACGAGTTGGTAGCAATCAAAACGGAGGCAGGAGGGCGAATCAGGCCAAAGTTGTGTTCAAGAACGCAGAACTCGGTTCTTTCAGGTTTATGCGCTGATGTTTCTGAGTGAAGTGGTTTAAGGCGGACCTATTCTCCATTTGGATTTGTCCATGTCATATGATGTGTGTGTGTTTGCCTGTGATGATTTCTATGAATACTGTGCTGTGCAGAACCAAGGCACCGGGGCTCGGTGTGTAGACAAAAGCGCGGAAGTGAAGTCTGAGCAGGCCGTCACCGAGGCACCCACACAGGAAGTGGTGTGCATAATTGGGGCGGCTCTTTGAAAACGTGCAGCACATCCCTCAAATTAACTGTTGCCAGTGGAGCGCACGTACCTGTCCTGCTGCCTTCAGATAAGATGACTGTTGGGGATTTAATCAAGTGAAAGTGATGGGTCTCAACCAGCATACAAACAGCTGTGGGAGGCAGATACCCCTGCACCACATAACACACACTCAGCCCTGCCAGCGTTAAGGCCTTAATCACACACTAGTGTGTGTGTGTGTGTGTGTGTGTGTGTGTGTGTGTGTGTGTGTGTGTGTGTGTGCGTATTCGTGTCTGCCAGTTCAAGAATTTATATCAAAGTGACAAAGAGAGGCATTGATGTGATTTTGGAGAGCTCCGTGTGGGAGCATCTTTGCTGAGTAAAGTTGTTTTCTCAGCTTTGGTCCGCAGTGTCTCAGAGTCTGTGCCGAGGCCGAGTTTGAAAAGTTGGAGGAGCGAAGCCCGTGTTTACGCCAAAAGGACGCTGATTGGTACCGTCACTCGTCTCTAGTGTCCTCCCCGCTCATTCTGGCACAAGAGATGACAAGAGGAGTAATAGCATTACCAAAAAAAGGTGCAGATGGGAAGTCATTACCACTCCTCTGGCATACGGTCTTTTTTTCACCCGGGTCTGTTTTTGTTTACGAAAGCGACGAGACGTGGCATTCATTGGCGTCTTTTCTGACAGCCGAAAAGGCTGGAAAAGTGATACGGTGCTCACCTCTTACATCATGTGAAACCCTCGCAAAGTATGTTAACACGGATGAAAACAAACGCGGACCTCAGTCGCATAGTCAACATGAAATCTAATATGTGTCGACTGTGCAGGCTAACCCACAACTGAACCCTGTGTGTGACAGAGTGTGAGAGACAAGGGGGGGGGAGAGGAGGAGGTGGTGGAGGAGGAGGAGGAGGGGGAGGAGGAGGAAAAGGTGGTGTGGGAGAGACAGAAAAAGCCTGGTGAGAAATGGATTTGTGTGTGTGTGTGTGTGTGAGTGTGAGCCTATGAGTGTGCGCAAACGCGGGTGTGTCCATGTCACCTCCTCGCTCTGCACCACAACTTGTGAGGGCGACAGCCTGTGAGAGAACAGGAAGCAGAAGAGACTGTGGAGGTGTGACTGTGTGTGTGTGTGTGTGCGTGCGCGTGTGTGAGCGTGCAAAAAGGGTAGAAGATAAGTGGGCAGTCTAGCAGCTCGCTAGACTGAGCAGACTGGCACTCTGTTCTATTAATAGGATCAATGTTTTGTCTCCGCACAAGTAATGTGCCGAGGAACTGAGGGGGGAAAGAAAAAAACACATGAATGCAATTTGAATATAAAAAAAAAGACAAACATAACGTGGTGAAAGCGTCTTTTGAAGTGGGATTCTCCATTATGAAGACCTCGTTCTGAGGAAAAGAGAGAGTCTTCGTGCGGGCCGGGACTAACAAATGGCGCATTTGCGATTGGAAGATCGCGTTGCGGCCTCTTGGAGCGCCAGATGGGCCTCGGTACGAGGCGGATGTGGCAGCCGGGGTCTTTCCGTGGCGGAGCCGAAAAAACCAAAAACCCCCCCCCAAACGTGCGTATGCCCATGCAAATCATCAGTGTCTCTGTTCACTTCGCCGTTTCTCATCCTGTTCGTCTTCACATGCACCTTGTTCATAAATGCGTCCATACGTTGCACTCCTAGCCCGCTGACTTGTTTCGAATGCGAGTCGACTGAACTTTGAACTCTGCGCTCCACAGCGGAGACGCGGGCCACTCGGTACGAAAGACCGAAAAGGCATTGTGTTTAACGTTGGAGATCCCCTGCCACGTGACTGGCTGCGGAGCGGGTAAGACAATGGACGGACGGAGGGATGGAAGAAGATCGAGAAGACTAGGCAGCAACGTCAGGACACCTTGCGCGCGATATTTTCCGTAATCGACAACTCGATGCACGTCGGCGTGTCCGTTTAATGTATTCCATCGGTTGAAATCCGCGGGTATATTCATAGAGGATAACATCAGAGAGACTGGGTGGAGAGGTGCTCCTTTTTTAAAAAAAATAATCTGCAGCTCTGAATGCAACCTCCCGTGGAGCGCCGGCTTGAGGGTTTCAGCATCGGTTATTATGGCCGGGTTAAAACCAAACAGGTAGCCTTTTTGAAGGGAGCGAGCCTGGGAACTGAGCTGTTGTCTCGACAAACGAGGCACCCGCGTTCCTCCGAGAGGGATCCTGGGGGCCGTTAGCGAATTTAACGGGGCCCCGGAAGTTGTTTACGGTGTTGACACCGCTTCCGGGAGTGATCTTCGGCGAAAGATCTGACGACAAAGAGACGGCGCGAAACTTTCATTCAAAAAGCATACTCCATCAAAAAGAAATCCATTTCAAAAGGAGCTTCAATATTTGATTTCTCCTACCTATAGTGTACTCTCACTGTATGCCGCGCGTGCAAACCGCATGCAGGAACGCATCGTAGGCTCGAGGGAGGGTTTTTTTTCTTTTTTTTTTTTAAGTTTTGATTCTCTTTTCCTTTTCATTTCGCTCCGAGTGGCGCGGCTGCATTATTGATGCGCAGGCATTAGCTGGAGCTGCGAGCCCTGTAATTGGAGTTCCCCCAGCCAGCTGCTTCCTCGGCTAATAAAGACGAACGGCGGCGGTGCCGAGGAAGCCCGGGATTTTAAGCCACCTTCTGCGTGTTTTGCTCCTACCAGCCTCCCGGCCACATCCCCGGACGTGGGAACGCGCTCCGTTTACCTGCTCCACCTGCGAGACTGTCGAGCTGAAGCCGTATAGGAATATTATAGGAATATCGATGTCCTGTCTCAAACAAGCCGGGGTTCTCGCAGAGTTCACGGGGTCACGTCCGAGGTGTTCTCGCTGATTTAAAGTCCCATTTAACGTTAAAGTCTGCCATCCATTCATTCGCCGTTGCAGACGACGTAACACACAAAAAGAACCCCCCGTCACATATTCAATTAAATGCATGCAACCTGGGAATGTGTCAGTGGGGTAAAGGCAGCTGGATTCGCCCATTAATAACCAAATCATTCTTGAAGGTTTGTTGACGTGCGGCACCGGCAGCTCTGAGATGCTCCAACATCCAGCGCTGCACTATAATTTTTAAACCAACGCTCTCAGCCGAAAAAGTTTCTGTGTATCGGATTTTAGATACATCAGCACCTTCAGGACCCCGTGGCCGAGACATGACTCCAGTGCTGTTGACGTATGCAGCCTGTTTACACCTCAAGTATGGACTTCTCTCCCCTCTACGACAGACGGGGGTAACCCTGCATCCATTCATCCCTTCACTATCTGATCTGATTCTCACCCAACGGCTCGTGGAGGTCTGCCGGTGCAAAAACACACGCAGGAGTGAAACCTGGAGAACGTGAAAACTCCAGACAGAAAAAAGCCTTGTTGTTGTGAGGAGACACCTCGGAGCCCAGTGACTGTGTATTGTACATGTAAAATATATCTGTGCATGAAAAGAGATGCCGATATTCTGCCTTGAACTAAAGCTGACTTTTTTCAATTCACTTTTTTTTGCCTCGCGTCTCATAGTTTTTTCATTAGTTCACGCCGTGCCTCGCAGTGACGACGGGGAGAGAAGAAAATCACGCTCACACTGTTTGGGAGGAGAAGAAATCGAGACTTGGAGGTAAAAAAAAAATCCACCATAAAAACTCAGTGTGGTGCTCAGAGAACGGCAATTCTGAATTCATGACCTGCCCCCAACCAGCAGACAGGACACCGAGCGCAGCTGGCAGCCAAGTGTGGATGCGTGTGTGTGTGTATGTGTGTGTGTGTGTGTGTGGCTCGCGTGCGTGCAAGTGTGCATGTGTGTGCACATTGTGGCTGCATCTAAAGTAGCCCCTGTTGTACACTCATGGCACCGTGATTCAATTATATAGAGCCAGTGCTTTGCCTGAATATTAATCTGGGGGCCCAAACTTAATTTGTCTGGCAATGGGGGACACAAGCCCATCTGGCTGTGTGGTAAGTGTGACGCTGTGTGTGTGTGTGTGTGTGTGTGTGTGTGTGCGTGTGAGAGAGAGAGAGAGAGAGAGAAAGAGAGGGGGATGTCTGTCTATTGTGAGACGCAGAGGGACCTGTCACCCTGCTCTGAGGAAGACAGATCAGTTTGTAGGAGGCAGACAATCACTGGACACACACACACACACACACACACACACACACACATACACACACACAGACACACACCCCAGAGACGGGAGAAAAGAAAAAGAGAAATGAGAAAATGTAGGATGGAGGAAAAGTACGAATGATTTTTTCTGTGCCGGGTATAAAACATTCATGAAAAGCTGTTTTAAAATATGTAGATGTGCTAAGAAATGTCCACTCTGCAGAGGCAGAGAAGACAGTTACCGTTTTTATTTGGGCGCACACCCCATAAATCACTATAAACTGACAACACATCCCCTCTAAATGTGAGTCTGAAGGCTCACTCACTGCCGATCTCGCTCTAAAAACACTCGCAAATTGTCTCTGAAATGGCCCAGACGTACTCAGCTCGCTGACGATGTGAAACCCACGCAAGCCATTGAAAGCATACAGCTGTATGCACGTTAACTGAGCATCCGCAACCCAACCCCCCCCCCCTTCCCCATCTCGGGTCAAGTGGGGACCCCGCCCTCACCCCATCCTCGTCGACGTCACATGGGCTCGCAGCCCCCCCGCCCCAGGGGACGCCAGTGGCCCCCGGGGCCACGAACGCAACCTCTCCTTGACCTCCGTGTGTGCGTGTGACCTTCCTCTGACGTGTAAGGTCGGCTTTTATACTGGTGCCGAGGTCAAAGGCAGTGACTGAGAGGAAAGAGGCAGAATAGAGTGGGGGAGGAGGAGGAGGAGGAGGAGACGGGGTGAAATGGAGAACGAGATGGGGGAGAAAGAGCTTGGACAAAGAGCAAGGATGTGTGTGCGTGTATGTGTGTGTGTGTGAATGAGCGAGAGACGGATGGACGGATGGATGGGGGGTGGGCTGAGGAAGTTAACAGCTCATCCAGCATGTCTCTCACATTCAGCTTCACAGTTTTTGCTTTCCTTGCTTTGCCCGTCAACAGGAAGCCCACAGGGCACCAGAGAGGGGATAATGCAAAGAGACAGACAGAAAAACACACAAACACACACACACACAGACACACACACACACACACACACACACACATATGCCTGAAAGCTCATCTTGCAAGCAAGGCATCCATGACTCCTTCCATATGGAGTGTTAGTGTTTTGGCTGTGTCTGTGCGCGTGTGTGTGTGTGTCTGATGGACAGTGTGTGTGAGGATGAGTCTCAGGTGTGCAGAAAGGCAGAGGATGTTTCCCGTTGTCTCCTCTTTCTCCATCATGTCCGTCTCTGTCATTAAGGGAGAAAAGTCCCCCCCCCCATGTGAAGCTCACGTCCTGCTCCTCAATCCAATCTCCCTCT
The DNA here is from genome assembly GCA_029224185.1 of Karalla daura. NCBI lineage: Eukaryota > Metazoa > Chordata > Actinopteri > Chaetodontiformes > Leiognathidae > Karalla > Karalla daura. Next base: position 8,511,655 of record CM055201.1, read on the forward strand.
CCCTTAACCTCATCACCACCTGAAACCCAACCTGCAAACGCCAGCGTCTCTAAACTCATCACCAACCTGGTAAACACATTCCCCCCCGTTGGTCCGACTGTCTGTCTCCCGAACCCTCATCCGATCTGTGTGTGAGTGTGTGTGCGTGTGCTTTGTTTTTTTTGAGCTCCATCTCTGCTCGGTATGATCGCATTTGAGCGTGTCTGATTCAGGCTCCAAGCAGAGGTCGTATAGGTTTTAATTAGTCTGAAAGCAAAGCTGAAACGCTACCCAACGAACAAGGTGGTGTTCACTTTACAAGTCTGCCATCTTTTTTTCAGTGGACTATATGTCTCCTATATTCCAGGCAGTAAATCCATCCGTCCGTCCACCCGTCATGGAACCACTCACCCTCATGCTCGCACCGACTAGCAGCAGTCTCTGAGTCTCTGACCGACCTAAACGTGCATGTTTCTGGACCGCGGGAGAGAACTGGAGCGCCTGCAGAAAGCCATGCAGACTTCACGAAGGAAAGCCGTCGACCGGACCGGGATCAGACCAGGGTCTCTCTTCTCTGAGGCGACGGTGCTGTCCACCGGTCTGCCGTGTTGCCCGGGCAGCGAATCAAGAGCGAAAAAAAAAATCAATGTGCAGCCATCTCATTCCCCATGCAGGGCTGCCAGACTGTTGATTGCTAGATTACAAAACGGCAGAAAATAACAGAAACTGCCCTCCGCAATTTCCCTTGAAGACGACGCCGTCCTGGAAGGCCTTGTTTCGTCCGACCAACAGCGCAAATCCCTAAAATATTGACTTAACCGCGACATGAAACCGAGGAAAAGCCACAAATCCTCGCACTGGAGACGCTCCAGCCGCGGCTCTGAGCCCCCAGCTCTCAAGCAAAACGTGGATTCAGGATTAGAAAAAAAGCCGCCGCTCGTTCCGAGCGTCCTTGGGGGCGACGGCACGACGTGTTCTCAAAAAAATAGAAACTAAAACTACAAAAACAGCTAAAAAAAAACACGAAACGACACCTTTCACGAAAGCTGTGAAGGACATCGTTCTTTATCTCGGGCCGAGCTGCGAGCTTCCGGGGCGCGAAACGCTCGGCGGTGAACTGGAGTAAACGCGTCCTGCAGTCGATGAGCTGAAACCGCCGGTGTTTCCACAGAAGAAGAAGAAAACGGGGCCACTTGATTTACCTCCTCCTGCATCTTGGTATTCAAGTGCGTAGCTTTGGAGTTGAGGCCACCTGGGCAGCGAGCGCAGCTTCAAACGGCTCTCTAAATGCGCCCTATACACAAACACACACACGCGCTGGCGTTTCCCTCGGCTCTGAGGTGAGCGTCGAGGCAAACGAGGCTTTAACCGCCAGGCCGGCCGCCACACGTCTGGCTGCGCTGTAAACACGCCACCAGAATCAAACGGCGGACTCAAGTGTCACCCCGATGACAGTGAGCGCATCCCACTTCCTCCCCGGGCCTCTCCTCGGCCCGACTCTGCCGCCCTTTGTTTTTCCATCTCTTCGCCCCTCCTCCTCCTCCTCCTCCTCGGCCCCCCTCCCCCCCGCCGCTCTTGCCTACATGTGTGAAGGCGTCTCGCGTTATTAATAATTCAGATCAATACCGGCGGCCCCTGTAACAAGACGACGGCGACAACACAATGGCCGTATTCCACAGCGACCCTATCAATAGCTCCGGATCAATCCGTCGGGGAGGGCCCGAAATTGATGACGGGCAATCAAGTCCAATAATCTCCCTCCGTAACAGGCGCGGTGCGACTGTATCGATAATTGCACCAATCAGTTTTTTTTAAAGAATCAATGCTGTCCATCTAATGGACTAAAGGGTTTGTCGATGCGGCGGGAGCTGGTGATGGAGATGGAGGTGAGGCTAAACAGCTTAAATCAATGGAAAATGCACAAGATGGGAAAACAGAAGTAACAATACAGGACGATACAATGCATCCTGGAAGGTGGTGACAAATTTTCCTTTAAAAACATATGGACAATGAGAGAACTGCCCTAGAAAAGCCTGAGTTGTCCCGGAATATTACTCCTCCTCTTTCCACTTTCCTCTCCCAGTCTGTACTGTGTGAACCGTACGGACTATGCAGTCTGTCCAGTCTAAATTTGGCTCGATTTCTAAGCAATCAGAGATTGTTTCATAGATAAGTTACAGCTATAGACTGCACATCTTTTCAATCAGACTTCAGGAGGCGGGAGAGGGATAAACAAGAATGCACAAAATGTAAGATACAACATGACGTATAGGAGTGTGTGGTGGTGGTGGGGGTATGGGTGGGAAATGGTGTGACAGTTTGTCCATCGTACTGCAACAGAGCTGGAAATGCCAGCGGTCCCCCAGTTCATATTCTGGGTGCAGTTTGCATGTTCTCCCGGGGCGTATGTGGGTTTTCACAGAGACTAAGCTGCCCTGAGGTCTGGAGAGTGAGTGGATGGTGTGTGTGCCCTTTGATGGACCAGTGACCTGTCCTGGGAGTATTCCCAGTACCAGACCAGTGAGGAAGAAGGATGGATGGATGGATGGATGGATGGATGGATGGATGGATGGATGGATGGATGGATGGATGGATGCGAACTGAACGATGCTGGTTTTGTTCCAGTCATGGTGAGTTTGAGCTGCGTGTACCACATCAGTTGTCTGGTGTTTGGATGAGCCGCCTGTTTGCAAAAAAACACAAAACACCCCCCGAGCAACAGTTTCCCAGTCTTCTGTGATTCTGAGCTTATTCTCTCACCATAATGTGTAGAGAAAGAGCGAGCGAGAGAGGGGGAAGGGGAACAAAGCGTGTGTCCCTGTGAGGGACAGGGGAGTCCGACCTTGCGTCCTAAATCAACAACGGCGAGCGTGTGTCGGACTGTGTGAGGAGGTGAGAGCCGAGCCGCTCACCTTGAGTGAGAAGGGAAATCTGCTGTTACCACGACAACGTGCCTCCAAACACTGACCGCTCCTGGAGAGAGAGGCAAGCCTCGCCGTCACAACCGCCAGCGTCTTGTTTCGCTTTTACAACTTTGCATCACGCACACGCACACATATCCTACACTCTGTATGTGTGTGTGACAGAGTTTTAGCCAGGACTGGGAAATCAGGAAGCTGTAACAGTCAACCATGTGTCTGCTTCATTTAAAAAGAAACACTGCTCGACTTCACTTCTTTCTCCGATTCCAGCTGGAACTGATCGGTAATGAGCACCTCCAGAGCCGGTCAATAGTCAACGAACGGGTAAAAAGAATCCAGATGGACGGGTCAAAATTTGACTCTCCCGTCGGCTGTTTGGTGCCAAGCTCCTTTCGTCCTCTCAGATGCAGCTTCGCATTCGGTTCGCGTTTCGCCTGTGCCCCCACCCCGCCTCACCTGAGGCAGGGTTGGATGGACATAAATGAGCCTTCGACTCCTCGTTCTCTCGCTCTCAGGAAAAGAGGCGCAGCTTGAAGTGCAACCTCTCGCCAAAGTGGCCAAGCGGTACGTTGGGTCCAGACCCAGCTTGGGATGCGGTCCCACCCGGGGCGTCGCTCTCCCGATAAGCGGCCGTCAGGACGACGTGGTGACGGCTACGCTCTGGTGCGTGTGTGTGTGTGTGTGCGTGTGTGTGTGAGTGTGTGTGTTGTGGAGCCACGAGGCGCTCCTCTGAGGAGCGTGGCGTAGTTTGTGCCGACACCAAATAAAGTCGCTATTGTTGCGCGGCGGTGCCGCAGCCCTCGGCGTCAGCCCCAGCGTCTCCGAGAGGCTTCGCCGTCGGCGGAACGGGACGATGAATGGCCCTTTGTCTGCGGGCCTCGTGTCTGAAGTGCAGCCACGGAGCCTCTGACACACACACACACACACACACACACACACTGATGTAACATCCACTCATCTAATCTACAACATAGAGGGCTGCATTGTTGGGCTTTTATTGACTATGGAGACTGTTTAGTGATACTGACTTTACGTACTTTACGCTCTCACTCACACTCCCTCGCATGTAACTCTCCACTCTGCGCCGAGGGGGCTTGTGGCTTCTCGACATGGTCCGGGGAGATTATTCGGAAGCGTGAATTAGATCCGCTTCACACCCGTGTTTCATGCATCCTCCGCTGATAGAGACATAAAGTGTCAGGCATCAGGCCAGGATGCTGTTTCAGGCATGTCCATCAGAGGAGGAGGAGGAGGAGAGACCTCGAGGTACTGGGGGAGAGATTATATCTCTCGGGCCGGCCTGGGAACAACTCGGGATCCTCCCATAACCCTCATGACCTGAAGCCAGATAAGCGGACAGACAAGGCAAAAACTGAATCTTTGTCCAGGAGCTTATTTATGTTCTGGTGCTGACTAGTCAGGAAGCCGTACAGGTTAAGTACCAGATGTCTGATTGTGCAGAGACCAGAGTAAAATAATATGTTCACATTATCTTTAGTGTTGCTTTAGATCCTTTAACCCTTTTATATCCAACAACCTTTTTAACTGTACATTGCATATGTCCAAATCATCTGCACGTCCACACTTTTGAAGGTTTTTACATGTCAGCCATGACCATAGAAGATACCATCATCAGTGTCAATGGAACGAAGGGTGGATAATAGAATAGTACTAGTACCAGGTTAGTAGCAGTTTTCCATCCCAGTAACCAGCAACAGAGACTTCTGATAGAGGCCAAGCGAAACGATATTTCATGCAGACCGCCTCAAGTCAAGCTTTTACTAGCTCGCACACACACACACACGGACGCACATATTGTCTTCCACACACACACACACACACACGGACACATGCTCAGATGCGCACATGCGAGACCCGGGGAGGTGGATAATGAACAACTTAAAAGAGGTGAGACATGCTCCGGCCCACACGTTGCAATTATCATATATATTGTATTGGCATCTCACTCGTGGCTCAATGCTCAAAAAGTTACATATTTAATGAATGTCTCGGCGTGGAGGGAGAGCGCTGGGCCATGTAGAGCGTACATAGTAAAGCGGCCCCATTAAGCGTGTTGTCATTGTCGTAAAAGAGCGATAATCGCCACGAAACGTCACATCGTTGCGGAGGGGCCTTCTGCTGGGTAAAAGAGGCGAAAACGATTCGCGCTTGTTGAAAAATGTGCTGTCATCTTCCCCCCCCTACACACATACACACACACACACACACACACACACACACACACACACACACACACCTCCACCCACCCACCCAAACCCCCGGCTCCACCAAACACCATGAAAAAGAGATTCCGTGAGAAAACAATCCCGAAGGAAGACACGAGACATCGAGAGAGATGTTTCGTTTTTCTCCGTCAGACGGACGAAGGGAGGAAAGGGAAGTAGCGGTTCATAAATGGAGACGGATGGGAGGCGAGTGGGGTGCGTCGTGCTGTCTCGGCTGCGGGCGGAAATAGCTGTGCTCACGCTGCGAGGCTGCGGCGGACCGGCGAGACGCCGGCCGCCCGCTGCTGCAGAGACGAAGCCGCCGGCGTTCGTCTGAGTGGCTGCCGTGACAGGTGAGCCGCGGCCCCGCCAGCCTCCAGGGACTCTGTGTGTGTGCGTGTGTGTGTGTGTGTGTGTGCGTGGGAGGACGTGAAACGGAGGCGACCAGACGGAGAAGTCAGATTTTTGGACGGGCGGCGCTGGCTGGGTGTCCCTGGAGGCACGAGGAGGCGAGGATCGAAACGTCGGCCCGGGAAATGACAATGTGCTGGGCCTGAGACACCTGTGCGTTTGGTTTTCTGCTCCTGTTTCTTTTGCTTTTTTTTCTCGATTATATTTCATTGAGTTTTCATTTTAAGCGCCGTGAGCGACATGAGGGAAGACGCACCCTGACGAACGCCTGAAAAAGCAAAGAAAACGGCACTAGACAGGAATCGGGAGGATCCAGAGTTATAGCTTTAGGTTTACAGGTTTCTATAGGTTTCATGTTTTTTTTATTGACAGCATGGTAGGTGGGCGGGTAGCCCAGTCACCTCGAAGCAAGAAGGACCTGGGTTCGTCTCCCAGGTCAGGACGAGGGCCTTCCCACACTCGAGACTCTGCGAGCGTGAGGCTGGACGCACGTGGCACGCAATTCAGAGGTGGCAAACTCAAGGTGCATCGCGCAGTGTGCGGCCGCTGTAATCCGCACAGCGGTTCGGACTTTCATCTTAATCTCCCTAAGCTCTCGGAGTACGATGGCAGACGTGTGCCGGAGGTGGCCGGGGACGCGTCGGGCGAGCGTTTCATCACTTCTAATCTTTTTGTGACGTCCGGGGAGATCTGTTCGCGCCTATCTGAAACGCCCCCCAGCCGCGGCCCGTCCCTGGATTTGCGTCATTCTGTCAGCGCCCGGCACCGTCTCTTAAGTCGCCGGAAAACCGAAACATTGAAGTCGTAATCCTCAAGACTCCCGTCCTGGCTGATTTGGTGACGGCTGTGGTTAACGCCGGGTCGGTTCTAACGGCGCAGTGAGTCGCGGTGGACGAGGAGCTGGAGCACGGGGCCGGCTCTCTCTCGGCCTGCCCAGCAACAGCACACGCTCTCTCTATGTCTCCATATATATAAAAAAATGATGAAAAACAAACGTCCGCAGGTGCTGGGTGGAGATGCAAACTGAAGGCTCGCTGGCGCCTCTCGGCGCGTTCCATTCAACGGGGCAGCCGTTTCGATCCAGCAGGCCCGTTCCCAAACGCTTCCTTATTCATTTATGGGCAAAGCAGAGCCACTGGTAAACAGTGAGGTGGCTTGGACCGAGATGATAGCGCCGGGCTCCGCGGTTCCGACGGGGGAAAAGAAAAAAACACAGCGCAATCGAAGATTATTCGCGAACCGCGCAAACATGCCGACAGCCGGGATCAAACTTAAACATGCCGTGGCCTCCCGACCGTCCTGAGATGAGACGCATCCATCCCCCGTCTCACCTACGCCCGCTTTATCGACTCCACGGTCGGCTGGACACGGTCCACATCATTCCTCATGCATATCAAACCGGCCCGGTATCCCCCATCTGTGGTGCGCGTTCATTCGGTCTGTTTGATTCTCGGCCCCGTTTGTCTCCCTCCCCCGACTTTGTTTGCCAAACAGAAGCGTCTTGGGACACGTTTGCGCTAATGCGGCCGTGCTGTCAGTCAGGCGGGCGGGCGGGCAGACGACGGCTAATAAAACAGCAGACCGCTGCTTTACTGTTCCAGCAACTTTTAGTTACTAGGAGACCACAAAGACTACACATGTAAAGACGCCTACTGTACCTAATATCTATGTGTGTGCGTGTGTGCGTGCGTGTGTGTTTGTGTGCGTGTGTGTGTGCGCGCTGGTAGTGGGCATGTTATTGTTGTGCGCGAGTGAGGGAGAAACGGGAACGAGAAGAGAGAGAGAGAGAAGAGAGAGAGAGAGAGAGAGAGAGAGAGAAGAGAGAGAGAGAGAGAGAGAGAGAGAGAGAAGAGAGAGAGAGAGAGAGAGAGAAGAGAAAGAGAGAGGAGAGAGAGAGAGAAGAGAGAGAGCAGAGAGAGAGACGAGGGTGTAGGAGAAGATGAAGGCAGAAAAACAAGAGGAGGAACAGCTCTTTCAGTGTTGGGATCGGCGGCGAGATAAAAGGCTTCAGAGCAGTTAACCTGCTGGAGTGGAAACAGAAATAATGAAGAAATGGTGAATAATTCACACACTGGCCAATTGTTTTGTGTTTATTAATTCACTTTTTTCTGCTCTTTTGTTATCCGACTTCAAAGCCCGGCTCAGTTCAATTTGGAAAAAAAGAAAAAACCCCAAAAATGTGGCGAAACTGATACGCTTGTGAGAGTACTCTTAATTAGGTGAATTAACCAAGCTCCCAGCTCGGTGTAATTATGCCGCCTGTTCTCTTTCTATTGGCCTTGAGCCGCAGAATATTCATTAACCGGTCTCTGGCGTTGTTGGATATCACTGCACGTCGTACAAAGTCTCTGACGGCGGAGTCTGCGCGGCCGCTGATGGTGCATGCGGCGACCGAAAGCCGACGCTCCTCGCTTTCCTGCACACTTCGGAGCGGCCCCGGGACTGAACGGCCGTACGTCTACCTGTCCGTCTACCTGTCCATCTACCTGTCCGTCTACCTGTCCGTCTACCTGTCCGTCTCATCGCCCCGCATTCTGCGGGAGGCCACGACCCGACGCCGGGGGGCGTTTCAAAGACGCTGACGAACAAAGGAATGATAAACTGTTTGTGTCCCCCCCCCCCCCAGTCCTCGTTCATGTATGAAGCTGAAACTTTTTACTGTGGGTCTATAGACTCTGAACAGACAGATCGTCACGTACGGTGTGAGCGTGACGCAAACCATCCGGTCCGGGGCGGCTTACTTCCCCACCTCCGTCCACGGACTCCAGCGAGCGGGGCACGTGACTGTAAGGCAGCAGACGAGCTGAAATGCCCCGCGCTCTTCCTCAAACTCCTAAACTAATTCTGGCTCGAGCGTACGTGGCAGGATGTGTGCGCGCCGTCGATCTAAAGGGAACCTAAAATGATGCAACTGTTCACGTAAGGGGCCGTAGCTTCCGGGGTTAAATACTTCAGAAAAGGAAAAATACTACGAGAAACGGTCATTTTCTGTTTTCAGCGAGCATCTAAGCGGCGTTTCAAGGTGTGGTAACGAGGGCGGTAGAACAATCTTGTCCGTCTCCTGCTTCCTGCACACACACACACACACACACACGCACACACAGTTGAACCTACGTTAGAGTTAGTCATTAAGGACGGAGGCTGACAGAGGTGTGCGGCTTCATAAATAATCATGGAGCTGCGCTCAAAGCGCGCGCACGTCCTTCCTGACGGCGCGGCTTCGTTTTGATGGAGAGAGAGAGAGAGACAGAGAGAGAGAGAGAGAGAGAGAGACAGAGAGAGAGAGAGACAGAGAGAGAGGGAGACAGACAGAGAGAGAGAGAGAGAGAGAGAGAACCGTGATGGCCGGAACTGGTGGGCGTCTGACAGTCCAAATCACCCTGACTCACACATCACAAGAATCCACACGTCGCTGCCAATACCAATATAGTTTGCAACGCTAAGCGTTATATTTAGGGTTTGTAGCGTGGCTATCGCCTAGCCCTCTGAATCACAGCAGACATTAATAGGCGTTTGAAGTTACACGCATGTGTTTTTTTTTTCTTCCCTTTTCCGGTCTCCGTTTAGCTCGGCGTGTGTCAGTCTTACATGTCAAGTGAAACTCCGCAGCCCCGGCGCTCATTCAGATATTACATGTGTTATACACTGAATAGGGACTGACCCAGATCTCTCTCTCTCTATCTCCCTGATAGATCACCCTTGATTTTAAGTTGGATTTTTGACTGGATTTCGATGTGGAGTTCAATCAGGACATTCAAAGAAGTTCATGTTCGTTATTTCAGGTGGTTCTTGACGTGGTGAAGAAGATCCCCGATCCCTGCAGGAAATGTGTGATTCTGGTGGATTTTGTGACTTGTTTGAGCTGTGAGACTGGAGGTGTGATCCACCACCCACTGAGCGATGGTGTTACTCAGCTTTCTCTTTTCTCTCCCTTGTTACGTTTTTAGAAACCAGCTGATGGTCTAATGGCTAATCCTGTCTGCACGCATTTTGTGGGTTTGGAGAAGGCACTCATACCTGTACTCATGCGGTAAACTGTGGGAGTGCGGCACAAGTACAGGGTGCCGTCACACATGAGCCGTGTTCCTGTTTTAAAATCGGCCTCGTTCAAAGTTCAGATCTGAGTCTGACAAAAGAAATACCCCAACACAGATTTTTTGGTCATGAGACCTGGGCGACTGTGATCTACCTTTTTCCTTGCATCCTCGGGCTTTATGGATCAAGCAATTCATTGATTCATTGAGAAAATAAATCGTTTCAAATAACCTGTGCAACCTGTTTAGCGTTTGCAGGTGTGACGGGATTCAGGTCTGTTTCCATTTTCACTGTTATCTTGAAGTCTTTTGTTGGCATTTGAGTCTATTGAAGTGACACACCTGTCTGATTTTTCTCGACATTTCATTATAATACCATTAATTATCATCATCATCATTTACCTTGATGAATTCACCAGTTGACGAGCAAGCCGATGATTTCTGCACAAGTACAAATTTTAAGTTGCGACTGGTCTTTTCAACTCATTTCACGTTTTCTAATGGCAAAATGGCAGATTCACTTTTCAAATAACTGCCTTGTGATGTGAGCAGATGTTTTCAAGACATTGTCTGGTATCGGCTTCTTAAACTTGTTTACCGTGCAGGTGCTGTGAGGTGCACTGGGAAACACACACACACACGCCTGAGACTGAGGTCGTGTAGACGAGGTGCATGGGGTTTATGTTTTTCTGTGCGTGTAAACTGCACCTTCAGAGGCTGCGTGTCCGCATGTACAAAGCGGCGTCTTGTGCCCCGGGTCCATGTGAGCTGCGGAGCTCTTTTATGTGTGTTTGCACACACACACGCGGCGCAGTGGGGACAGGCCTCACACCGCGCGCCACCTCGCCAATCAAAGGCCTGCTGGCGGCGTGCGGGGTCGGCGGGGCCACGGGCCCGGACGGACACAGTGATTTGGTGCAGATGCAGGTCCCTGCTCTCCTCTCTCTCCCCCTCCCTCCCTCCCTCCCTCTCCCTCTCTCTCTCTCTATCCCTGCGTCCTGTCCGCTGTACTTCTCCCTCCGCCGTACAACTTTCTGACTATCCGTCACACAAGTTCAGGTTGCCTGGCAACAGGGTCGTGCTTGTCGCAGCGGGTTGCCACGATGACAGTCGCTAGGTGGGAGCCTGGCAACAAAGACATCAGGTGTTACTTCCCACTGCTCGTCTGCGGACACTTCCGACGACCTCCAACGGCTGCTGCTGCTGTGTGTGTGCGTGTGTGTGTGTGTGCGTGCGTGCGTGTGTGCGTGTGTACAGTATGTGTGTTCACTTCTGCTCCAGTGAGCAGCAGAGGCTGTGTTGATATTACCCATGTCCCTCTCCCATCTCTAATTATGGTGTCTGTATGTGTGAGTGTGTGTGTGTGTGTGTGTGTGTGTGTGTGTGTGTGTGTGTGTGTGTGTGTGCATAAGTGTGTGCATAAGTGTGTGTGTGTGCATGTGCGTATTTGTATGTTGATTTCTGCTTGAGTGATCAGTCACGGAGTGCAGCTCACAGCGGAAGCTTTGCTCACGCCGGCTTGTCAACCACAAAGGAAGACACACTTCTGGGTGGCTGGTCTGGTCAGGCTTGGAAATCGCACACACACACACACACACACACACACACACACACACACACACACACACACACACATATATATATATGTACTCACCATCACTCACCCTCAGTCTCACACACCCACTATTCCTTATACATTCCCCATACAGCGAGCGTAGCCCGAACCATGCAGGAGAGATGAATGCAGTGAGATGGATGCTCTGTTTGTTTCCCTTTCTCCACTTTCACTTCCCGACGTGTCTCTATTTCTACCGTCTTCCGGCACCTCCTTCTTCACCGTCCTCGCCTCTTGCCCTGCATGAAAATCTGACTGTTGGCAGCGGCTGCCTGCGTGCACGCGCGTGTGTTTTGCTGGGTTGCTTCCGGGCGGACACAGAGTGAGATTAAACAAACAAACAAATAAATGAATAAATAAGCCTTCTGCAGTCCTGGCCCGTCACCTGATAGCGGCCTCACCCCTCTGCAGAAATGTTTGTCGTTGTGGGTGTGGTGGACGGCGGAGGAGTGGTCAGCCCTGTCGCCTGGGTTAAGTGGCGTTTAATGTTGAGAGTACGTGACTCGCCTGCCTAATTGTTCTTGACATTTCATTATTACTCACTCCGTTATTGTTAATTACGTCTGGACGAATACAGCGACTGAGACTAGGTCGGGAACTGTCTCAAAAAGCAGTAAAAGAAATTCTCGAAATCTATAATCGCCTCTTTAAATGCGGATATTTTCTGCATTTTCCAGTCCTCAGTGACTGGATCTCTTTGAGGTGTGGACGAAGCTAGGAACCTGAGGACTGACAAAGACAGAATCCTGAGCACGCTGTGCATTGTGGCAGCTAAATGGGCATCTTACATAAACTGATTATTTCAATGCATTTTCCTTCTCCTGATTGTTGTTGCAATCAGAGCTCCGTTCCGAAACCTTTAATTTGCGTGATTTACTGACTCGCTGTGCCCTTCAACAGAAGGCCTCTGAAACAGTTCATTCAGGAAGTGAACAGGTCATGACATCATTTCCTCTCCTGCCAGTCCAGGAAGCAGAAATACAGCTTTCCAGCTTCCAGTCTGGTTGGAGCCCCCGTTTTTACTTTTCCTCACTTTTGACGCACGAGAGAGAGAGAGAGAAAGAGAGAGAGAGAGACAGAGAGAGACACAGAGAGAGAGAGAGACAGAGAGAGAGAGAGAGCTGTATGATCTCATTCGGTTCATGCCATATGAAGGTAATCATCTTTCGAGCATGTCTTGGACCCTACTTTTTTGTGACCAAGATGTCACAGATAATGTCGTGATCTTCATCAGTGATATCTTTCATGCTTCATGGTGGCCCAGGTTTTCAGTTCTTTGTGTGTGTGTGAGTGTGTATGTGCGTTTTCTCCGGGTAATCCAGTTTCCTCCCAAAGTACAAAAACATATTCAGACCTATCGGAGGCTCTCAATTGCCCTGAGGTACAAGTGTCTGAATGGGTAGGTAAGACAATGTTTGGATGTCTTTGTCTACCAAAAATCTGCAGATCTCTCTGCTGTGTTTGGTCAATACTCATCCTCTTCTATTCTTGTCATTTTCACAGAGGGGAAATCAATATTCCCGTTTAAAAGTAGTTTAAGGGAACAAAATGTGCACGCTGCCAACTGTCAGTGACGGAGGTGTAAATCTAATTTGAAGGGAGTCATAAAATCCACAGACCCGTGTTCAGAACTCCAGGATCGCTACGTGACGAGCTCAGCTAAAACGTCTGCGTCCAAATATAGTCGAAATGGATGTTTTTTGGCCGGCTGGAACGAGCTGCGGCGCGGTAGCTGCCGCGGAGATGGAGAAGGTCAGGAGGGCGAGCTAAAACCACTCCGTAGCCCACAGATATTGATTTCTCCCGCTGCAGAGCGTACCGCAGGAAAACATCTGGGGATGCTTCGGCGCCTTTCAACTCCACTTTGTTCCGGCGCGGATTCTGGCCTCCGCGCCCGTCGGACCAAACAGAGGAGGCTGCGCACCCGCTCCCGCTCGGGGTTCTTTTCGTCCGCGCGGCGTTTGATGGGCGGGCAGGCAGCTCGCGGAAACGAACAAACAAACAAACAAACATATAAACAAGCGAGCCGACGAGCGGACGCGAGACGCCGTCTTGTCGAGGTTGGTGGGGGAGAGTGTGTGAGCAGCCAGTGTCCTCCCTCGTCTCTGGTTCGTCATCAAGGCCAGCCGAGATGCAGCCGCCTTTTGTCTGGCTCAAACAATGGACGCTTGAGTCACACACACACACACACACGCACACGCACCCATTCATCCATCAATGCCAGCAGAGAGAGCAGGCCCAGCTGAAATCATGACAAGTTGCCCAGAGCTCACCTGATTCAATCCACTCCTACGGCCCCGTACGTCCCGACCTCCGCCTCTCGTTTTGATCGACCAATCAATCTGATTATTTTCTTCGTTCATTATTTGGTCTTTCTTTGGTGGCCTCAGGTGACTGTTGAGGATGTGAATCAGTCCATTGTTGGATTCAGCGACATCTGAATGGGAGCTCTTGTCTCTGACCGCGTTGTGGCTTGTAAGAGTCGTAGATTGTACAGTTATTCAATACCAGTTGAAATGGCTACGAATGGCAGCCGTGACTGAAACCAGGAGACCTGCTGCCTTATTCCCGTGCAGTCTGTGTGGATGGTGAGGATATTCTATTAAAAAAGAAAAAAAGAGTTTGGGGACTTTGCTTTCATTTTCTGTTGGCGGGTGCTTTTACTTACGGTTTCAGCTTCTTGTCCTTTGAAACTAATAACTCTGTCTCAGTTCTCCTAACCTCCTCCCCCAAAATGACACAAGTGTGTTGGCGGATAGTGCTGGGCTTGAGTCCCAGTTCAACCTGTCTGTGTGCTGTTTTCTCTTTGTTTTCTGGTTTCCTCCGACAGTCCAAAAACATACGTTTGAGTTAATCGCAGACTTGAGCTTAGTGTGTGCGTCCTGCAGTCCAATAGAGAGGATTGTGTATAAAGAGAGGACTCTGATAGGAACCAACATGCAAAACTGGAAAAAGGGTTCTTCCATTTGCATCAACCGACATTAAATAATGAATCCAGTACATATGTCGCCTTTATTCTCTTCTCGACTCGTCCCAGCTTCTTGTCTCACCCATCCCTCAGTTTAAATCCCATTACCCACCTCCCCCTCTCCCCCCGGATGTGTCACTCTGCTCGCAGACGAATAACACCATCTTTGTGTTCGCGCCATCCGATTCCCAGCTCGAGACGCAGCCAGCGTGTTGTGTTTGGCTGGCGCGGCAGAGTGGTCCAGGGCACCATCCCTCAGGGCGAACTGTCTGTTTTCACCGCACAGGGCCAAATTAACCGTGATGTTAATTGTCAGCTGAGGCAGGCTCTGTCTTTCTTCCACCATTTGCATCTACTCCTCCATAGGCTTCCCCCCATACCGTCCCAGGGGCCAGTCATTACTATATATAAACACACACACACACACATATATGCATCTATACGTTCCCTCACTTCATCTCCTCCTACATTTATTCCACTTTGTCACCAATTCTTCCCGCTCACTTCTCTCCCCGTCTCCTTTTTCCTTCCACCAGAGCAGCTGAATGAGTTCCTCCTCCCGCATGGTTCTAACGCAAAAAGACGGAGCTTCTCGCGGCACACGTTCAAAGCGCGTCTCGAATAAAGCGCTGGGGGATTACGCTGACTGATGTGGACGAGGGCTGAAGGACGTCCTGTAGGTTCCTGGCCCGGGGTCCTGGCCCGGCTGGGTGGGGGAGGCCCAGACGAGGGGAGCTCCCGGTGAGGGCGCCTCAGGGCGAGTGTCAGGGACGAAGCTCCGGGCCGGATCGCCAGCCGAGGACGAGGCCGGGCCTGCGCGGCCCCCCGACGTGTGGTCTGCTTAATGTGTGACCGTGTCAATGCGGAGTGGCCGCCGCCGCGCCGCACACGTCCGCATTGTTAGTATAATGAGCCGCCGCGGTGCCGGGATTAGTTCCGCAGCCTGTCTGCTGCGTGTGTGTGTGTGTGTCTGCGCCATTGTGTTTCTTTTTGTGATGTCTGGATATGTGCGCCACGGCCCTCCCGACTTCCTTGTGACTTGTGCTGCTGCAGAAGAGCAGACGGGGAGGAAGCAAACAAACAAACAAACAAAACACACACACACACAAACACACACACACACACAAAAACGCTTCGGTTTGTTCCATCACGTCTTGGTATTTTTCCCGTTAGTTTATTCTTCGGTTGCTTAGAAAAACAAAACAAACAAGAGCTCACAAATGACCCACTACTGCTAATCTACAGCTTGTCTGTGTGCCAGCCAGAGCCTCGTGTTTCTCTCCCTCTCTCTCTCGCTTTGTTTTTTTTTCTTTTTGCGTTCATTTCATTTTCCCCAAAATGTATGCGAGTATGCAAATGAAGGTGCGTCTCATTCAATCGTCGAGTGAGTCATGGGACCCGGGCTGTGGGGTCTTAAGGGCACGTGGGCGGGCTGTCTGTGTGTGTGTGTGTGTGTGTGTGTGTGTGTGTGTGGGGGGGGGGGGGGGGGGACAGACGAAGAGGAGGGATCCCCCACCTGCCCCCATCTGCTGCGAGGGCCACTCGCTCGCTTTGCATAATGGAAACTCACCAACGTGGGGCTTTCTTGTTTTTCTTTCCTTTTTTTTTTTTTTGAATTGTCTTTATTCGACTGAAACGTGGCGACGCCACACTCACAGACTTGCCAGCGAGCTAGGTATCGCGACCGCTTCAGAGGTCTCGACAAGCCGCCAGACGAGCGGGGCAGGGAGGGGAGGGGGGGAGGGGAGTTTATATAAATGAGCTAAATATAATTTAAATAGAAACCTAGACATGAAATAAAGACAACAAAATGATCACCTCTCAAAGCAAGATACACAGTTACAGAAGATTAGACCCCCCCGCCCCGAAAACATTAGTAAAAATCACTCGTCTCGTCTCGTCTACCTAATCTTCTGGGATGTGTCTCTATCACACAGGATCATAATTCTTGATGCAAGACAGGAAATAATATATATATATATATTAAAAAAAAAAAAAACACATAAAACTGCCCACGGACGTTCAGTGGGAAACTAAAGCATGTGTGTGCGTGTGTGTGTGTGTGACTTCTCCCAAACGAACAAAACTAAAATTCCTGAAAGAAATGATTGGAAGGCCAACGTCGAGCCACACCACCTTCATTTTGTTGCACTCCCCCACCCACCCCGCCCCACCCCACCCCGCCCCACCCCCTCCTATTCCAATGTTTTAAATACTTGCAAATATACTGTATGCAGATTATATATAGAGCCCATTCACAAATGGTACATGATTGGCTTGGTACGTCAATATCATAGTCCACACGTTTAGCTGGAATAAGAGTCACATATGACTAACTAATGAGGTCGCACGACAAGTTTCGCATCTTTCTCGTCCTCTCCAAACACACAGGTTAATGCGCTTTTTTTCCTTCCTCCGCCAAAAACAAAGCAAGATTAAATAAAGTCCATGTGAAACGCTTGCAAAATGTCCACCGCAGAGAATGGCTTGAGAGAGGTCCATTTTCCCGCAGAAACGCCGCTCCTCGGGGCGCCGTGCTCTTCCTTCGTCGTCGTCGTGTTTACGTTTTCATCTTTTTAGCGACAGAACGATCGAATGCGGATCGTTCGGTGAGAGCGAGTCCAGCCCCGCAGCTCGTCCCCTGCTGCCACACAGCAGAGCTGCTATTAAAAAAAAAAAAAAAAGAAAAAGAAGAGGAATCGACAAGGCCACCGGTCCGTTAGGACGTCCTAATCTCCTTCTCTATGCTCAACTCGTGTCCCTCACTACTGAGATTCTTCTTCGCGTCCACCCCCCCCCCCGAGCGCTGATTCAAACTTTTTTTTTTTTTTTGCTTTTCTCGTCTTTCCGTTTCAGAGCAAATCGCCTCAGAAAAAAACGTACAGTGCAAAACGAATCAATCCTGTGCAATAAGGCCTAGCGCTAACACCTCAGACGTACGCTGCGTCGTAAAAACGGGGCTCCGAGATGAACGGACGACAATAAAAACGCTACGCGATTAAAAAAAACAACAACAACAACAACGACAGCGACAATAACAGAATGACATCACCGATGCGGTTAACAGAGCGTGGACATGCACGGCTTCACAGAGGAGAAGAGACATTCCCCTGCAGGACGACAAATTAAAATGATCAGACATCGGTTTCTGTGTTAATGCTTCTCTGATGCCCCCCCCCACCCCTCTCCCACACACATCCCCATCCCCATCCTCCTCCTCTTCCTCCTCTTCAGACATGCGTCTGTTGGTGACACCGGCCCGGGCCCGACAGGCTGGGGGTGTGTGTGTGTATGTGTGTGTGTGTGTGTGTGAGAGAGAGGAGTGTGTGGTCTCGCATGGGCTCAAGCAGCCATCTGCCACTCCACTGCAGCCAGGCTGATCCTGATCCCCCGGTCCAGGCCGGGCCCAGCAGGCCCGCTGTCTCGGGGCTTCCTGCTGGGGAGGGGCGGGCTGGGGGCCGGGGAGACAAAGGCAGGGAGGTGGGAGCTGTGGGAGCTGTGGGAGCTCGGCGGCGAGGCCCTTTGACCTGGTCCCTGGCCCCAATGGGGGCAGACGGCCCAGACAGACAGCATCGTGTCCTCCTCCCCCGCTCCTCTCTCTTTTATCAGCCACGCAGACCCCAGGGGCAGAGGGAGAGACAGAGGAGGAGGAGGAGGAGGAGGAGGAGGAGGAGGGGCAGGGAGGGTGCTGGGCAGATGAACACAATGAAAAGACTGACACGGACTCCCCTGACCCCCCTCCTCCCTCACTCCCTCCCTCCTCCATTCATCTTGGGGTACAGATCAGTGTGTGCTCCCTGAGGGCCGGCTGCTGCCCTCCTCCTCTCCCCCGAGTGACCTCCTCTCTTGTCTGCCCCCCTCCCCTCCCCTCCCCTCCCCTCCCACCCCCCCCGGCCACGGCTCGGCTGCCGCCCTCACAGACGTGTGTCAGACAGGCTCTTCGTTTTTTGGACGCGGCGTGCGGAGCTGCCCGGGCAGCTACCTGTTCGGCGGGGAGCGAGCAGTGCGAGTGTGGCAGCGGCTCGCCCACGCACAGTCTGATCTCACCAAGCAAACGCTGCACACTCCGTGTGCCCATGCACACACACACACACACACACACACACACACACACACACACACACACACACACACACACACACACACACACACACACACACACACACACACACACACACACACACACACACACACAAGCTAAACAAAACAAAACAACAAAACAAAACGCATACTTCATTCAAACAGCAACTGCAGCCTCACTTGGATTTGACCGGTTTTTCCTCCATGGACGATAAACTGTATTTCACTACAGATTAGAGAAAACAAGGCCCGAAATTTTAATAATTTGTAACACGTCGTGTTAGATTACTCAATTTCAATAACTATTTCAGATCTAAACATTTTAGATCGCTCCAGAATTATCTTAAAATTTACATGCATCGTCATGCATCGATGATGAACGACGACGGTCTAGTTTTTTGCCGTTTTCACAACAACGTCTTAACGACAATTTGCTCTATATTATATCGATCTATACCAACAGTATAGCTGAGCACCACCTATGTGGGTTGTAACTGTACGGACACACATATTTTGTACTCTAGATACATAACTCTGTTTCTGTTTCTCCCAAACACTGGTTTTCACTGTGCCACTATGTCAAACGTGGCCCGATCGGCTGGTCGGCTGCTACAGGACGCGGATCCTGGAAAACATTTAGTTGGTGAGATCAGACTGTGTGGCCGCTCCGCCGAGGAGATGTTCACGAGGGGTATCCAGCTCCGGCCTATGGGTTGAGCCTGGAGGAGCCGGCTGAGGCTTCTGATGACTGAACGACGCTCCATGGGATGGGGATGGGGATGGTCTCCTCTCCTGCCGGGGGGGGGGGGGGGGGGGGGGGGCAGCTGGCACCTAGGCAGTGGTGGTGAGCTTCTGGATGGTGCGGTTGTAGTACTGGGTGGTGAGGGCCTCCAGGGGGCTCCAGTGGTGCGCGTGCAGCTCGATGACCTCCATGAGGAGCGAGCGGGTCAGCTGCGATTCGGCCGGACACAGCATCTTGTCCCGGACGGCCGCCAGCAGCTCGGTCATCATCTCCGGGAGCTGCTCCTCCAGGAGACGGCCCATGCTCTGCAGCTGGAGGGGAGAGCGTCGAGGTCAGAGCAGGTGTGTGTGTGTGTGTGTGTGTGTGTGTCACGCTGAGGGCAAAACACAACGTCTGGCACCTTGTTACTGTGGATACAGCAGAAGTTCACACACCCTCTGGCTCTCGAGGTGTGTGCGTTTGAGAGAGAGAGACAGACGGACAGAGAGAGACAGAGAGAGAGAGAGAGAGAGAGTGCTGCTGGTGAGCAATCAAGGGTGTGCATGTGTCTGCGAGCATCTGGGATCTTTTCACCGAGCCCTCTACTCTCGCTGCTGGTTTACGTCCTCCTCATATATTCTTTCATGGCGGCCGAGTTCCCCTTTCTCACAAAAAACCAACGTCTACAGCTTTCATCTGTGACACCGTTTAAGTTCGCGCTACTCAGAGTTTGAGGTCGTCATGAGCACAGGTGCTGCAGTGCCATAGGTGCACTGTGAGTAGTCCCCCCCCCCCCCCCCCACCCCTTTACATATTTGTTTTACCGTGTTCAATTTAGTCAGCAAGCTCTCACACAAATTTGTGTGTGTGTGTGTGTGTGTGTGTGTGTGTGGTTCATACCTCCATGGAGCAGCAGATCACTGCATCCTCCTTAACGTCCGTGGACTCCAACAGCTGAGAGGAGCAAGGAGAGACACTGTGTGAACATACAGAGGAGCCGCAGCGGGCGGGAAAGAAGACGGGCGACCATGAATCATGCTGCGCGTGTGGCATTTGGGCATCGGCCACGCGTGTGTTTGGGTAAGATTAGGCGAGTGCAAGTGTTTGTGTGTGCCGATCGGAAGGGGAGGAGGGTGAGGAGAGAGAGAGAGAGAGGAAAAAAAAAAGATCTAATCCCGATTGTAAATATTTTCGACATTAACATTTTAAATCTTGGAAGTCAACACACCCGGGCGTCTATCCTGGCAGGCGAGCTCTGCCATCACACATGGCGGCTGGCTGTATATACCACCGCACGCGTGCATACTGCATACTGCGCACACACACACACACACACACGCACACACGCGGCGTGGCCAAAAACAAATCGGCGAGCTGGTAAACACACACACACACCCCCCGCCCTCCTCTCCCACCCACTCAGAGCTGGCCCCATGCACAGATGGGCATACAACTGGCACTTCCAAACAATGCGGGGAGGCCGAGCGGCCTCGCAGCCTCCCGCGCGCGTGTGCGCGCCAGCGTCGAGAGTCAGATTACAGCACAGAGGAATTCGGTTGAAACGGTCCCCGCTTTCCCCGAAAGGGCAGGAAGTGACGGGGGAGAGGCTCTGCTGCTGGGTCAGCGTCTCCTGGAGTCTGGGAAGTGGCGAAGTTTGTTGTGGGACACACACACATGCACACATGCGTGCGCGCGCACACACACACACGCACACACACACATAGTTATGTGAGCAGGGGGAGAGATGCTGGAATCCAGCGTGTTTACAGGCACCATTCTGGACGGCCGTGTCGCTCACTGCAGCTGTTAATATGCAGACATTATTTCTAGAACTACATGTTGGCGGGGGGCCGGGGAGGGGGTGGGTGGGGGGCAATCTGCAGCTTTATTTGGTTTTATGGAGGTTTATGTGGACTTTCAGCTCATCGTCAAGCTGCCCGGAGACTTAATTGCTCTCGTTAGTCGGAGGAGACCAAAAAAGGGATCTAAAAGAGACGAAGGATTGCACCTAAATATGACAGAGTGGACTCGCTGGAGTCCTAAAAATGATCCTGTGTCGTTTTGTTGACATGGTTTTGGCTTCTGCTGCCGCCGAGCTGCGTGACATGCATCAGGGTTTCGGCGCGGGCCTGTGAACGTTGTTGATTTCGCGCCAGCCGTGTTTCCTTTCTTTTCCTTCGGTGTTTCTAGCTGCGCGAATAGTTGCTCGACAGCGTTCAGACGATTGAACCAGAGCGCTGCTCGCAAAGGACGACCGCGGCGATGGCGGTTTCATTTCGAACTCGGCAAAAGACGAAACGAAAACTCATCAAAACCCCTCTTTCTTTCGCGGTTCCAACGATCCCCATGAAACTGCGGTTTCGGTCCGATCGGGCTGCGATCCTTTGACTTGGTGGAGGAGCAAAAGGAACACTTCCCGAGTGGTCTGGACCCGGAACAACTGGCCAGAGGAGGAAACGCGACCAAAAAGCCTCAAAACAATCGGAAAGGACCAGGTAGTGTGGACCCCTCCCCGAATGGGGATCGGTCGACGCGAATCTGAACGCCTATCAACGAGCTGTTCGCCGAAATCTCGGCGGGCCCGGGCAGCTGCAGCACACGTCAGCTCCTCGGCGTGCTCGGGCGGGGCGCGGCGACAGCGCGGCCGTTTGATGCGGGAGCCCGAGCCTCGTCGTTCCCAGGGCGGGGAGAAGCCGCGCGACGAGCGGGATTAGCCGGTAATGAGTTCTCTGGGGAGCCCGGGGAGAAAGTTTCTGCTCGGCGCGTTTAAAGGAAGAAAAAAAACGGACTAATCTTTACCGTCTACAGTCGGCTCTCCTCGCCGCCCGCCCTCCCTCTCCGCTCTCCGATGCCTCTCTTCTGTCGCTCTCGCGCCACAGCATCCGGAGATAAAGGTGTTTCCCCCCCCCCCCTCCCTCCCTCCTCTGTGAGACAGCAAACGCTCTCGGAGAGTCCCTCCGCCGAGGCGGGAGACGGCTAGATCTCCGGTTAGTTACATCATCGGGAAACAAAGCCGTCGGTGCCCGGGGAGGGGAGGGGGAGGGGGAGGGGGAGGGGGAGGGGGAGGGGGAGGGGGGGGGCCTTTTACTGATTTCCATTTACAGTATTTTCATTCAAAAGACACTCGATCGGGGGACATGAAACGAGCGGGGAGAAAGTAGGACAGCTGTGATCCTCCCGGAGCGCGGAGCGGAGGGAACGCATCCGGCGTGACGACACCACCTGGAGCGGGCCGGTGACGCACGCGCTGCAAGGGAGCGTCTTCATCCATGTTCACTCTCCTGCCGGGGCCCCGTCTGCCTTTCGGTCCGACACGTCCTGACGCTCGCCGGGCCCCTTCCTTTGGCGCGGCCAGGCTCTGCCGTCTGGACTGAGGTGCTGTTGTAATGGAGCAAGTCACACGCCGGAAGGTGTTTCTCATTTGTCTGATGGATCGCAGAGGCACGGTGGCGGGTGGTTAGCACTGTCGGGGGGGTCCTGGCTTTGACTCCTGGGTCAGACTGTGTGTGTGTGTGCGTGTGTGTGTGTGTGTAGGGTATTCTTCTTTCTTTCTCCAGGTGCTCCAGTTTTTTTCCCCTCAGTCTCAAAGGAAGAAGAATGTATGCTCAGGCGGACCTCTAACTCCTCTCATGTCGATTTAAAGCAGTTTATTGCACCACCGTGAAGCTCCCAGGTAGTCGTCCGTCTACGGAGTGCGTTCAAGAGAGGCCCGATCCAATCGAAACCGACACGACTGTCTTTGTGAACGTGGGGCCGATGGGGCGGCTGCCTCAGAGAGGGTGAGACCTGTCATTGTGTGCTGTCCGTAAAGACAAAGAAACGCGTTCCAGCGCCGAGTGAAAATTAAAAACACAAACGTGCTCCGTCAGGATGTTAGTGACGCGCCGAGCGCTCAAAGTTAAAATCATGACTGCCTTAAGTGTAACTGGATTTCCAATAGTTGCATAGCAACAGCAGGTCTGTTGTCGGGACCAGCAGCTCCCTTAGTTACATTACATAATATTACTCTATTTCTATCGCATCATTAGAGACAGCTCGACGGAAAGAGAAAAGAGAAAGGACTTTAAAGTTTTAAAAATCTGAGGCACGACACTCTTGACGGCTCGGCGCTGAGTGTCAAGACGCAGAAATGCGCGCAGCACCTGTCGGGGCCGACCCCAAGGCTCGGGAGTCTTGTCCCGCGCGGACCCCCCTTTACAGACGGATACCAAGGCTGGCTATGAATAGCCGCTGAGGTCACCGGCACAGGCCCGGTGCGTGCACATGCTCCCTGCGCTGCGCGGCTGCAAACCTGCGCAGGCCACGCGCCGGTCACCCGCCTCAATGACAGACGGTTTAATCCGTCGGTTGGAGTGCCCCCCCCCCTCCCTCCTCCCTCCTCCTCCTGAGAGGAACGACTCCTCATCGTGCGGCCTCGTCCAGGCTGCATACGTGACTCCCACGAAGCGGTCGATGCAGATCGACCGGAGGTGATGAAAACGTGCCTGTGAGGGGGGGGGCGGAGGAAAACGCGTCGTTCGTTATTACGAAGGAACGTCGCTGGTGCCTGGATGCTGGAGAGCGGAGACGCGTCCGCCGCTCCGTGAGAGGAATCGAAAATAGACAGAGCCGCATTTTTAGCCGGTGAGGACGCATCGGCTCGGCCTCAAGTAATAAACATTAGTGGGTCGCGCGTGTGCCATGAATGGATGAGATCACCGCCCGTTTCAGCTGCCGCGTATGTCCGAGTGCAACTCGGTTGTTACTTAATCCTGTTCTGCAGGCTACAGCTGCTGCTGCAACACACACACGCACACGTGCACACGCACACACACAGGCGGGCCTGTGCAAAGCTTGCGCGACAACTACGTGTTTCGACAGACAAAACAGCGGATGGATAGGAATCGGGATCGGTGGCTCTGGGAAATGGGGAAACTGCGCCCAAGCGTGCGTCCCGCGCAAACACAAACGCATGTAATTACACAAACACTCTGACATGGCGTGACCACGGGTTCGGGACACAGGCGGGCGTGTGCTTTTTTTCTGCTTTTTTTTTGTTCCGCCGCTCGGTCGTTTTCTCCTTTGCGTTTGTGCGTTTGCCGGGCGCGCGCCGCTCGGACCCGTCACGATTTGTCTGTCTCGCTCTCTCGACCGCGCTCTGACGCAAGCCGCCCGCCCCGGATCCCGCCGCGCCGTACCTGCCGCCCCGCCGGCCCACTTCCTCAGCTGCAACTGTCAGCCGGACCGCAGACTTCTCTGCTTCCTCTCTCTCCGACCCGCTCGCTCGCCCGCTCTCGCTTCCCCTTTCAGCGGCCCGTCCGCCGCTCGCCACTTCTGCGTCGCGGCGGGGTCTGCTGCGGCTACGCTAGGCGGTCGCCATGGCGACCCTGGCTGTGTGTGTGTGTACGTGCGAGGGCAAGCGCGGCAGATGAGAAATGAACGCGGGGTCGGGGCGCGCTTCCTGGAACTGGACGGCGCTGCGACTGGTTGCGCCACTGACCCAACCCCGGTGCGGTGTCTGCCGTCTAGACTGGGTTTGGTCAAAAACAGGAAACCCTGGCTCAGCGTTCCCATCGATCCCAGCGCGCAAGATACACAGACGCAGCGGGACGCCGTCCTCTCACTGGAACACACACTGGAGGGGGCTGATCGAACATCGACCCGCTTATTGATTTTATAAAAAAAAAATAAAGAAAGAAAAAACTTTTAGAGCCCGGACTCCGAAAAAGTTGGGTGACATCCACAAATAACTTTTAGTGGCACAACTGAGCTGAAGATTCGTCTAATTAATCTCATCCCCTGACTTTGTGGGTGGCACCTTTTCTCCATAGCAAACACGGAGCAAAAGTCAATCCCCTTACTTGCACCTTACGCTTTCTCAAAGTACAATGGTTTCCTCCACAGTCCCAGAATCATGCATGTTAAGGCGCAATGGAGACTCTGAGCTGCCCCTGGGTGTGAGTGCGAATGGTGAGCGCGTGCTCCGCCCTGCACGCCGTTTGGCTGCAAAGCAGGTGAGAGAGATGGATGGAGGGACAGACACTTTGACTCTGCGGGTCTCGCGGTCGCCCACCTCTCGTAGGCAGGTGTATATCGGGCACACCAGCACCCTGAAGGGCTCCCCGGCGCTGCTCCTCATGGTGCCGAACACCTCGCACAGGAAGGTGATGAAGCCCAGCCAGCGCTCCACGTCCGACTGCTGCAGCTCCTCCCGACGGGAGAAGTCCCTCTGCGGAGGAGACACACACACACACATCACACGTACATGCAGGTTAGGTTTGGCTTGGAAACATGGTGGTCTGTCCTGCTTTTGTGAAGAAGTTCTGGGTGGGCGGGGGGGGGGCGGGGGGGGGGGGGGGGGGGGGGGACGATTGAGAGGATATCAGCGCCTCTCACGGATTCATCAGCTAATCGCCATTAACATCTATGCTGATGGGAGGTTTTTTTCTTTTTTATTTTTTGCAGGTGGCGCGCGTATTAACCTCCGGCGCTTTAAAGCACTTGCGGCCCCAAAAAGCGGCCGAAAAACACATTAGAAAAATTCATGAATCTCTCTTTTTTTTCCCCTGCCAGAAGTGGAGGAGGATATGCTAATTTGCACGGGAAGCGGAGGGTACCGAACTGTGTCGGCGCTGTGAAAGTGCCAGGGGTTAATACGGGTTAATGCTTAATGCGCACTTGTAAAGATGTTATACGGCGGGTTAAACTGAAACTTTATTAACAGTCACGTCGACTCGCTCTGCCGCCCCCCCCCCCCCCCCCCCCCCCCCCCCCCCCCCCACACACACACACACACCACCTTTCCCGGTGTTACAGTGGACTGAAGAGCACCGGAAACTTCTTCTGTTCTCACACTCGCACAACCGTGTGCGGAAACCGCGCGGCCTTGAACGCGTCT